>WNGS01067027.1:0-11616 GCA_020271785.1 Procambarus virginalis | reverse complement strand
GCGGCGGAGTGAGGCCATAGTTTTGGGTATAAATCCACAAGCTGTTAGGACATTTATTTTCTTCCTCATCACACGGGAGACATCTCCCGTCACGCAGAGTGCAGATGCACCTCCACACATCTCCAGTATCAGCTCTTGATACTGGTAATGGCTCAAAAGGGCCACCACTTACGGGCTATTCATGCCCGTGCCACCTTTTGGGTGGCTTATCTGTATCAATCTTTATCAATCAATCGACATTTATTCACGGGATATAATGCCCGTGCCCCTCTTGGGTGGCTTATCTTTATCAATCAATCAATTGGACATTTAATATATATTCTCTGTGGCAGGTCAGGCCACTACGGGCTCACCATAGCCCGTGCAACTTGGAACATTTTGTTCCAAGAAGCAAATCTTAAACAGGACATTTATTTCGTTCACAGTTGCGTCACTGTTCTCCCGACTCCCTCAACGACTGGGGAGTGTAGACATGGATCAGAAGCAACAGTGTTACCCGTCTTTTACTCAAAACTGGAAAACGTTTCTAAATTTCGTTAAACGAGTACAACAGTGTGATCCACAGGCTGAAAAACTGGACTGTATTATAGGTAAAGTCAATGACTGCAACATGTCGTTAGTCTCGAGTGGGGTTCCAACGTCCCGAGTGCAATGATAATTATCAGAAGTGTGATAGGGTCACAGCTGAGTGTAAAGATGGTGAAGCAGTGGACGGCAAAGAGGATTCTTACCAGAAAACCTGAGGTCCACCAAGACATGTTATAACCAATATTTTAACATTGCGTACCTACTGACACCTCTGAGGATCTACAGTGATTGCGGAAATCGAAAGATTACCTTTATTTTCGCCGATAGCTCAATGTGTTCAGCAGCTAAAGAATGACTGAAATATTCAGGATCACACACCTTGTGATGCACGACAGAGAAAGCCCAGATACGTCTTTCCTGGAACAACACAAACAGCAGGGATTGTCGTTTATCAGGTCGTGTCGTATGTTGTCCCAGGTACACGAAAACAATTTCCTCGGATCCAGAGCCTTTGGCAAGTGTTACAAAGTGACCCTTAAGGACGAACCGCAGTTGCTCTGTTTTAAGCTGCTGGATAAGCATGTTACAATTAACCACTTAATGATCAAGGCAGGAATGCTACACAAGGTGAGAGATCTTCGAGGATTCCCAAAATTACTGGGAATGTGCCTGTAGCGAGTATATTGTTTACTCGCTACAGTCTGTAGCGAGTAAACATACTACATGCCGACTTCACCCCACCTTACTTATGACTTACCATGGAAAATCAGTCTTGGAGTCATGGTTCGAAATGAAACAAGATGCTCTTCCGCAGAGAAAGACCATTGAAAGGTGCATGTTGGATATGTGCACGACTGTGGACTTCCTGCATGTTGCTGGTTTTATTCACAATGACTTAAAAATTGATAACGTAAGCGTAGTGATGGAAGGAGAGACTCCTGTGGTTACCATCCTTGACGTGGGGACCATGACCCCATTATGGAGCACGTGTTCCGTGCGAAACCGTCTTAAATCGTCCTGAAGAGAGTATTTCCAAAGCTAAACTACACTGGACTACTGGCGTGGCCACCACGAGCTCCAATGTGAGGGGTTTGGCCGACATCTTCTGGTACATGACGACCCTGATTCGTCCTGTTCCTCATTCCCTTCAATTACTGCTCACCAGACACTTCCGTATGGCGACCAAAAGTTGCCTTAACCTCCAGGACTTGATGGAGTGTCAACGCTCTTTTGCAAGAATACTCTCAGAATGTACTATATATGTGAATTTTAGATGGATTAAAATTTGTCCCACTGTCTCGCAGTCACAATGATGGTTCTCGTGGGCTTGAAACTAGCGCCCAAGTTTCACTTTAATGTAATGTATACTCAAAGTACTGGATTTATATTGTTGTGTGATTATATTTTATATTTTCCTTAATATTATTAAACACATACATTACCGCATGTATTTATTCATTATAAATTGTATATATATATATATATATATATATATATATATATATATATATATATATATATATATATATATATATATATATATATATGTCGTACCTAGTAGCCAGAACGCACTTCTCGGCCTACTATGCTAGGCCCGATTTGCTTAATAAGCCAAGTTTTACTGAATGAATATATTTTCTCTAGTTTTTTTCTTATGAAATGATAAAACTACCCATTTCTATGTATGAGGTCATTTTTTTTATTTGATTAAAATTAATGTAGATATATGACCGAACCTAACCAACCGTACCTAACCTAACCTAACCAATCTTTATAGGTTAGGTTAGGTAGCGAAAAAAGTTAGGTTAGGTAGCCGAAAAAGTTAGGTTAGGTTAGGTAGTAGGTAGGTTAGTAGTCGAAAAACAATTAATTCATGAAAACTTGGCTTATTAGGCAAATCGGGCCGTGCATAGTAGGCTAAGAAGTGCGTTCTGGCTACTAGGTACGACATATATATATTATATATATATATATATATATATATATATATATATATATATATATATATATATATATATATATATATATATATATATATATAGAGTTGTGTGTTTCTGAATCATACCAGCGGTACAGAGTTGGCATGCGAAGCAGCTATAATTTAAATTAAACAATTCTGTTTATCCTACGCATGAAACAATCCATCATAGTCTATGTCAAACTGTTTTCGTTTTAGTTTTCGTTTTAGGCGATTTTAATTCTTTTAGAATAAACTTTACTACTAATAATAAAACGTTAAACTGAAACCTATGTTGATTGAGAAAAACTTAAGATACACAGAAATCACAATAGTGTGATATATCAAATGACCACATCCACAGGGGCCTTGAGGGTCCGAACCTATGCACGGCATGTTCCCATACACGCCTTGGGCTTCTGTACCGGTCGTGGTCGTCACATCACAAGTGACGCCTCCCGCGGTCGTGTGCGGTAGTAGTGAAAGCGCTCGTGGATATTGTGAAATTGTGCTCAACTCTTACAATTATACAGTGCATTTGCGTGCTGGGGAAATGGCAGAGGCGGTCTGCCTTAGTTATAGACAATTGTGCACTAGGACTGACGATTATGAGTGAGGATGACTTTCAAGTACAAGGTGATACCAGGCCGTACCACGTTGCAATGCCCAGAAAGAAAGGGCGTAGTTTTCATAGACAGCGAGACAGTGATAGTGAAGATGAAATTATAAAAGACAGAAAAATTGTTGTGATCCACGACAGGAGACACCAGTGATACAAACTCCCAGGAGCTCTCAAACAACAACCCTACACAGCAGGACGCAAGACACGATGAATAATAGAAGGGAGCGGCTGTTATTCCCTACAACATGCCAACTGAACTTCCACCAAAAGCTGGAGTGGACGGGACGTCTGGCTAAGGAGTGTTTTGAATATGAACCACTCTTCAAGAAGGGTCTTCACTGGCCCTACATAACAGTTGGGACAGATAAGGCCGTGAAACACCTAACGACGGTTGAGTATGAGAATATCGTGATTACTCCGGAAGAAGGTATTATGCACACCAATCTTGAGGTTATCTTGAGATGATTTCGGGGCTTTAGCGTCCCCGCGGCCCGGTCCTCGACCAGGCCTCCTTTTTGTTACACATCTCCAGGAAGCAGCCCGAAGCAGTTGTCTAACTTCCAGGTACCTATTTACTGCTAGGTAACAGGGGCATCAGGGTGAAAGAAACATTTTGCCCATTTGTCTCCGCCTCCACCGGGGATCGAACCCGGAACCCAAGGACTACGAATCCGAAGAGCTGTCCACCCAGCTGTCAGGCGCCTCGTTTAAACTATTACCAAGGTAATAGTTTTTAAGTACCCAACTTATTTGGATCCTGATTATCTTCTTTTCAACAATGATAGTGTTGTTTGAGCAAAGAGGAATTGTTCGTGGTGAAAAACAAAGCCAGGTTGTTGCTTTGGTAAAGGGTGAGGCTCCGGAAAGAATTTTTGTGCAAGGACTAGGCTACGGGAAACTTGCAAAATACATTGAGGAGCTCATATTTTGCATAAAGTATTACTCTCGTTGGGGACATATGGCGTGTAAACGCCAGTTTGACTCCAGGTGTCTGTATTGTGGCAAGAAGCACGACTCGCGAGAGTGTAGTCAAAATTGGAAAAGGTGAAAAATTCGTCCCATCTTGTTGCAATTGTCGAGGCAGCCACAATGCTGGTTCCTATCTATGCCCCTTGAAGCCTCATCTGAGTGACTCAAGGGCGGGTCCTACAAGCAGGATAGATGTATCCTCGAAATTGAAATTGAATTGAAATTGAAATAAGCTTATCGAGGTAAAATACACACAAAGGGATGAGGTAGCTCAAGCTATTCTCACCCCGTTCAGTACATCGTGTTAATACATACATAGATACACATCACAAGCAATAAACGTATTACCGAACATTCTGAGAGATAAACATACATTCCTCCTTTACACAAGTAGTATGGTATCCGACGTACACACACATACTTTTATGACCTAGGTATACTGTATAGACAATTTGCAAGAGACATGCAGATAATTCAACAAAATATTAAAGTTTTGGTGCAAACAATCTGGTACAGAATCTCAAGAATATCAACCTTTCCGTTGTGACACATCCAGGCTATTTGTTCAGGAACAGTCCTTATCTCCGTTTCTGTATACATTAATCAACGGACAATCAATAACATAATGGGCAAGGGTGTGAGACCTTACTAACATACCACATGTATCCTCGAATGAAGGAAAGATTGTGCAGCAGGAATATGGAGGAAGCAGCCGAAAGTCAACGACAGTCCCTATGAACAATGTGTGGGAGAAAGGAACTGAAATAATTAAGGCAAACCTAGAGAAAGTAGGTAATGCAGTTGAAAAATGAAACCTTGTGGGGACAAGGATCAGGACAATATGGTGAACTCGAGGTTGATCATCAAAAATTGGAGTATCTAAAAAAAAAAAAGAAAAAACTAGACAAGAGGATTGAGGCATTGGAAAAAATGGCTATAGAGGGTAGACGGGGTGAAGATGGTGGAGAAACAGGACGTGAAATGGAAAGTGAAACGTGTGTACAAGCAAGCAAGGAAGAGCATGATGTATAGAGGATAGTCAAGAAAATGCACTTTCTAGTAGTGTTAGCGGTGTTCAACCTCCTGTAGTGACAAATGTTCAAACAAAGGTTAAAGTAAAACGGTATACAGAATAAAAAAGAAAATAAATATGAATAATATTACCTTCGATGTTAGTAGTAGTTGTGCAAGTGAGGAGAAAGCAAAAATGTTACGGTGTTTGGAGGAAGTCTCTAAGGTACTCGCGTATCTCATGGAATGTGACGGACAGGGCAAAAGTAGTTTTATTATTAATCATGGATGAAAGTAGATTGAAATTATCATCTTGGAACGTTAATGGATTAAAATCTAGAGCGGTGTATGTACACTATTATACTCTTCGAGAGAATATTGACATAGTAGTACTCCAGGAAACTGGGGATAGGGATGGTAGTATTCTGAGGCTAAATGGCTTTAGAGGTTTTCACTTTTATGCTGATGGAGGAACTAGAAGGGCGGGGGTCTCATGTTATGTCAAAAGTACCATACCTGCCGAGATAACTGGAAGCCCTCAGAGATATAGAGGTATTGAAAGTTTTAGTTTGCGGATACAATTATAAGACTGCGAGTTAAATTTCATTAATCTGTACAAGTCTGATCGCTCCCTTGATTTAAGATACTTACCGGATTGTATTTTTTTCTGAAGATACACTTGTCCTAAGGAATTTTAATGCCAGACATCCAGCTTTAGGTTCAAAGGGTAAAGCAAATGGAAATGGTTTCAAATGGTATCAATATTTGCAGGAAAATGAAGACGGTCAACTCCTGGCCGAGCCCTCCTCTTCCCATCTGAGGGGGAGGGAGATTAGATTATGCCTGTTTGATAGATGCAGAGGGCATAGAGGGGAATTGTCTTACTGTGGATGAAATGCTAAATGATCATTTTGCATTAAAAATACAGCTTAAACTAGATAAAACGAATGCCTGCCTTCAGAGGAAAAGGTTAGAGTTTAGTGAGGGAGAATTAAGCGGTCTTGTTGGTCATATTAAGTCTTAGTATGATACTTATAAGTCAGTTTCGGCAGAAGCATTTTATGAAGATCTAATTAAGGAGGTAGATGTATTTAATGCAACATTGAGCTGGAAAACATTATAAAAAAGCATCCCCCAAAAAAGAAAATTATACACAGGACAAGATGCTTAAGGGGTGGACATTAACAATGAGGAGAGCTTACAGGAATTGGAATAGGAATGGTAGGACTGAGGAAGGGAAGAATGTTTTACTGGCAGTTGCTAGGCTGTGTGGGGAGAAGAGAAAATAAATTAGAAGCAAGTATTGGCAGGAGTTTGCAGAGAAAGGAGTAATAGTAACTCAAAGGAAATCTGGCAAGACGTAAATAGAGTAAGGGGTAAAAGCATAATATTGTTGAACATCCTGACCTGCAAGGACTTGCAAATGGTCCCTTAAATAAATGGGTAGAAGCTGCCAAACTTAGTTCATTACCCGCTGTAACGAGTGTGTCATTAGATTCTTGGAAAGATCTAAGAAAGTATTTTACACTTACAGCAAGTAACAGTGATGTCATTTGCACAGGTATTACCAGAGAAGAACTAATAACGGTGATTAAAGTTGGGAAATCTACCGCCCCTGGGGAGAATGGAGTAACTTGTGAAATACTTAATGAACTTGCCATTATGATGAAACGCCCATTGTTAGACCTCTTTTATATTAGTTATAAAGAGGGCAGAATTCCTAGTATGTGTTAAAAAGCTATGAACATCCCTATCCCTAAAGCCAATGGAGAGTACAGACCTGTGTCCTTAACCTCGTGTTTTTGTAAAATGGAGAGGATACTTTTAAATAAACTTTATATATAATAGGTGATCAGCTGTCTAGTAATTTGTTCGGGTTCATCAGAGGCAAAAGTTCCTCTGACTATTATTAATGTCTAGCTAATGATAATGATTATTATAGAATTATTTATTTATTTACAAGGAGCTTTTGATAAAGCCAACAAAGGTTATTTTATATGAATTAGCTGGTTTTGGTGTTAAAGGGAGATTATGGCACTGGATAAAGGATTATCTTAACTCTTTCTTTCAAAAGAAAGGCTCAGGTGTGAGATCCTTTGAACTCGGCACACCTCAGGGAGGAGTGTTGAGTCCCACCCTGTTTACTGTACTAATGAATAAGATAGCATCTGAGAGATACTCAAATGGGGTAACTTCGATCATATATGTCGATGATATTTTGTTTCAGGGCAAAGATATTTCATGAGTTGCAAACGGTGTTGGATAATTTCGGAAACCTGTGTCACCATATGGGAATGGTGGTTAATAAAGACAAAACTAAGTTTGAATGTAGAAGTCAGAGGTCCTTTATATTGGAAATAAACGGTAAAAATTAAGCTGTAATAAATATAAATATTAAGGCATATAAGTTGGATATAACCATGAGAGTTTGGAAGCTGAGATGAACACACTGTTGGGTCAATGTCTGAAGAGATTACAACCTCTGAAGGCCTTGGCATGCTGTGGAATGAGAGTGGGAGTCCCTGTCCTAAAATGATATACTTGAGTACTGTAAGATCTCTTATTGACTATGCTGCACCTGTCATTTCTTGTTTTGGTAAAGGTAGGATGGGCAGGTTGAAGAAGGTACAAAATGAAGCCATGAGAATTATCTTAGGATGCCCAAGAAATGTTATGATTGAGATAATGAGGATGGAGTTGAATCTAAAGAGTATTGGGGATAGAATTTCAGATATAAGTGTAGCCTCTGCCATTAGATTAATGTGAGGTGAGGGAGCTAATGAACCAATCCTCTCGGTTCAAAAGGTGGGAAGTAATGAACAATCAAACACGGAAGACATCTCCCGTCACGCAGGGTGCAGTCGCACCTCCACAGATCTCCAGTATCAGCTCTTTAACTGGTAATGGCTCATAAGGGCCACCACTTACGGGCTATTCATGCCCGTGCCACCTCTTGGGTGGCTTAATCTTATCAATCAATCAATCGAACAATCAAACACAGACGGGAACATCTCCTGTCCACGAGGCTAACCATAGCCCGTGCTTCTTGCCCAGCTCCTGTGCCAGGTAAGTTACGGGCTCCCATAGCCCGTGCTACTTGGAACTTGTTCCAAGTAGCTGAATCTATAACAGCACAACAGAACAATCAAAGCACCGCTCCTGTGCCAGGTAAGTCCACTACGGGCTCACCATAACCCGTGCTACTTGCCCGCTCCTGTGCCAGGTAAGCTATGGGCTCACCAGAGCCCGTGCTACTTGGAACTTGTTCTGAGTAAGTAATTATCAAAAGAAGGCACCAACCGGGAAGGCAATGTAGCACCATCAAATGTGCGGAAGAATCAGAGGGCGCTAAATATCACCAAGGATGCCAATACGAGAACATAAACGCATAAGGCGAACAATATCAAAAGTATCCGAGTCACGAAGAATTCTATTGAGGGACAGGGGACCACGAGGGGCGGTTGTAAAGCAAGACACGCTCATCCCGGAAGTCAGGACATTCAAGAAGGACATGCACGACCGTAAGAGGGACAATGCAATTAGGACAATAAGGAGCAGGGCGGTGCTCCATCAAGTGACCATGGGTTATGCGAGTATGGCCAATACGCAACCTCGCCAGAGCAGTTTCCCATCGCCGGTTACGGTGGTAGGAGGATGGCCACGAGGAAACACAACATTTAAAAGTACGGAGTTTTTTACCAGTAACAGACGACCAAGAAGCCTGCCAACGGGTAAGGATGGAGGAATGGATAACTGGTGAAAGTCGGAATATGGAATACCTTTACGAGAATGGGACAAGACGGACAGCTTCCTTGGCGGCAGCATCCACACGCTCATTTAAAGACACCAATATGGATGGGAACCCAACAAAACTCAACTGACTTAAACTTACTGTGAACAAGAAACAGCCAATGCTGGATCTCGACAACTACTGGATGAACCAGATTAAAGGACCCAAGAGCCATGAGGGCACTACGAGAGTCAACAACAACCACAAAGGAAGACTGACAACGAGAAAGCAGGAGACGAAGAGCATAGAGAATAGCATAAAGCTCCGCTGTAAAGATGCTAGTCTCCGGGGGTAAGCGACACATAAGTGCGATCAGGAAAGACAACAAAGTAGCCAACACCGTCCGCAGACTTAGACCCATCGGTGAAGACAGAAACGGAGCGGGAGTGAGAAGAAAAGTGCTCAAGGAAAAGGCGTTTTAGAACCGTAGGAGGGGTAAAAGCTTTAGTGACGCGGGTCAAGATGTACAAAACTGCAGAAGGGGGACTCTCCAAGGGGGCAAAGAAGGGACAATACGAGGAGAAATATTAGAAACACGAACGGAAAGAGAATCCTTTAAGCGAGATAACCGACAGAAAGAGGGAGGTGGTGAAGAGGAACAGAAACCGCAGGAGGGGTAAAAGTTAAAGCACGACAGAGGCGAGAGGAAGGATGTTGTAAGGACCGCGCAAGATAGCGAAGACAGTAGCGATCACGGAGGTTCTGGAGAGACAGGAAGCCAGTGTCAACATACAAGCTAAGGACGGGAGTCGAACGAAAGGCACCAGAACTGAGGCGCAGCCCAGTATGGTGTAAAGCATCAAGACTGCGAAGAGCAGAAGGAGAAGCAGACGAGTAAGCAGGGCAACCATAATCGAGCTTAGACAGGACAAGAGAGGAATGCAAAGCAAGGAGTGCGCGCCTATCCGCTCCCCAAGAAGTATGGGACAATACTCTAAGGAGGGTAAGGGCTTTAGAGCACTCAACACGGAGGTAAGAGATATGGGGAGACCAAGACAAACGAGTGTCAAGGAATAACCCCAAAAGCTTCGTGTACTTTGTACTCAAGGGATGACCATAAAGTGACAAAGAGGGACGAAGAACGACCCGTTTCCGAGTAAAAGACATGGCACAATTCTTAGAAGTAGAGAACTTGAAGCCATGATCGGTGGCCCAAGACGACACGGCATCAATCGCAAGTTGAAGCCGGCGTTGAAGGAGAGGCGAATCATCACCCTGACAGCAAAGGGTAAGATCATCGACATAGAGGGCGGAGAAGACACCGAAGGAAGAGAGCAAAGACCATTGAGGGCAACCAGAAAAAGAGTAGTGCTCAGAACACTACCCTGGGGCACACCTTCGTATTGCTGAAAAGAGGCAGAGAGAGCAGTACCAAGGCGCACCCGAAAGGAATGACGAGAGAGGAAGCTGCGGAGAGAGAGAGGGAGATGACCACGAAGGCCAAAAGAATGAGGCTGGGATAGAATATGATATCGCTAAGTGGTGTCTTAAGCCTTTTCCAGGTCAAAAAGGACGGCAACAACGGAGGTCCTCGCAGCAAAAGCAGTACGAATAGACCTCCAAGTACACCAGGACATCTGTCGTGCTGCGCACTTGCGGCAACCAAATTGAGAAGTGGAGAGGAGGTGATGGTGTTCCAGGAACCACATCAGACGAACGTTAACTATACGTTCAAAGAGGTTGCAGACACAACTTGTGAGGGCAGTAGGGTGAAAGTCCTTAGGGGAAGTTCCCAGAGACCCTGGTTTGCGAACAGGGAGGACAACGGCATCGAGCCAGTCCTCAGGGACTGACGACGACTCCCAGATCCGATTATACAGACTCGGTAAAAACTGAGACGTGCACGGAGGGAGATGGCGAAGCATCTCATAATGAATACCATCGGAGCCTGCCGCCGTAGAACCGCAGAGGGCTAGGGCAGAACGAAGTTCAGAGAGAGAGAAGGGATCGTTATAGGAAAGTCGAAGACGAGTGCAGTAACCTAAAGGACGAGACTCAAGGACAGGTTTACGTAGAAGGAAAGATTGGGGAAGATGAAGACCAGAGCTAACAGAAGGAAAAGTGGGAACCCAGGTCGGTAGCGACCTGCAACGGGTCCGCTACAAGAGTACCACGGAGGTGAAGGACCGGGGAAACATCGGGAACGAACTTACCCACTATCTTGCGGATACGCTTCCAGATCTGTGGCAGGGGAGTTTCGGACGTAATTGTGGAGACATAAGAAGCTCAACATTCACGTTTAGCCGTCCGAGTAACGGACGGCTAAATACGTGGGTATACACCCCACAAACGCCACCTTAAGAACCGTCAGTCCGTCGAGATCGGGTTCAGCGACGAAAGGGGGATTGGCAATAAAAGGTTCCCCTCACTCGAGACGATGGGTACTACAGTTCTTCTACGGGTGCAAGAGTATGCCTCCCCAAGCACCCGGCGTCAAAATAGAAGAAGTCCATAGGATAATCAAAAACAAGCAAAAGGTCAGCACAAAGGTCAACGACAAGCAGATAGTAGAAGAGGGAGGGGGGGAGAAAAACGAAACATAAGGAAAAGGAAAAGCGATCCGGCACAATTAGAGAAGACAGCAGCAGGAGTGCAAGGCCACAAAAGGACAGAGGACTGTCCCACGGAGCATCACACTCCGGCAGCCGTCTATGAAGCCCCCTCACAACGCCAACGGGCCGGATGGCGAAGGATGTATTAATTTGGTATTAAAACTATCAAAACAAGGCAGAACACAAA
>WNGS01067023.1:0-10553 GCA_020271785.1 Procambarus virginalis | reverse complement strand
TTGTAAAAGACAGGGGTCTTAGAAGACCTTGGCAAAAAAGACACCTAATACCATAAAGATTAGAAACGCATTGATGTGTTGGAGGACGAGTGCTGTGGTGAACCATGGTTCAGCGTGGAGGTAAGGGCATAGCGGCGAGGACATTGAAGCGCGGGTCCCTCAAAGTGCCCAAGAGAAAAGGGAGGATCGAAGCGAATTTTGGTTGTGGGAGATTCCCAGGTGAGGTATTTGACAGAACGTTTTGTGCCAGAGATAAAGGGAACAGATTAAGGGTTTGCTATCCTGGAGCTGGTATTGGTGATATTGTTGGAAACATGAAAGATATTATGACGGGAAATGGGAGCAAACCCATTATTTGTATTAGTGTAGGGGGTAATGATGTTGGGAGAGTTAGAAGTGAGGAACTAATACTGAAATTCAAGACAGCAATAGAATTAGTTAGGAGCAAGGGAGGAATCCCGATCATATGTGGCATTCTTCCAAGAAAGGGAGTGGGAAATGAATGGATGTCGAGGGCACTTGGTGTCAATTGCAGGCTGGAAAGATATTGCAAATCTAATGCAATATCTTATATAGACAACTGGGAACACTTCTATGGAAGAAATGAAATGTATGCTCGGGATGGGGTGCATCTATCGAGAGCTGGGGTTGTTGCTGTTGCAAACTCGTTGGAAGAAGTGGTTAGAGGTGTTTGTTTGGGTTTAAACTGTTAGTAGATAGAGGTATGGGAATTGATTTGGAGGAAGGATGTAATAAAAGTATGTGTTTGCGGGAGAAAGGAATTGGCAAAATGATCAGGGAAAGAGAAGGGCCTCAAAATAACAATTCACTTAGGGTATATTACACAAACAGTAGAAGTCTAAGAAATAAAATTAACGAATTAAATGCTCTTGTCTGCACAGAAAAAATAGATATTATTGCACTTACCGAAACGTGGATGAATGTTGATAATAGAGAACTATTAGCCGAATATCAAATAAATGGATTTAAACTATTTCACACAGATAGATATATTAGACGAGGTGGTGGAGTAGCCATATACGTTAGGGACAATTTGAAATGTAGTCTCAAAGAGGGAATCAAAACTGAGCCACACACAGAAACTATTTGGATAGAATTAAACGAAAAAGCAAATAATTATAATTGGAGTTATATATAGGCCAAAATTTAGACAGAATGGAAGCAAAGCATCTATGGGATGAAATATCTAGGGCATCTAGATCTAACAGTATTTATGTCATGGGTGACTTTAATTTGAGTGGAATAAACTGGTTGAACAAAACAGGGAATAGTGAAGCAGAAGATTTTCTAGAATTAATTGACGATTGCTTTCTTACGCAACACATTAAGGAACCAACACGGGAAATAATATTTTAGATTTAGTGTTAACTAACAGGGAAACACAAATTAATGACATCGAAATAGGGAGTGAGCTAGGGACAGTGATCACAAAGAAATCAGATTTGGCATAGAATGGAATAGACCTGTAGGAGAAAATTCTGTTAAAGTGCCAGATTTTCGAAAAGCTGATTTTAATAGCCTAAGAATTTTTTTGGGTCAAATTGATTGGAAAGTCTTGGGTATGGGGTGTGGCCGGTCTTGGAGCGAGACATGAACCCAGCGATAGGTGATGTAAATGGGGATTTCGATGTAGATTCAATTTATAACGTATTTAAGAATATTCTAAACAAAGCACAGGAACGTAGTATACCACACAAATTGAATAGATCGATTACTAATGACCCAAAGTGGATAACAAAGAATTTGAAGAATCTTATAGGTAAAAAGAGAGCTTGGTACAAGAGGATTAAAAATGGGGAGGTCACTTTAGAACAGGAATTCGTACAACTAGTTAGAAATGTTAAAAAAGAGATAAGGAAAGCAAAAAGAAACTATGAAGTTCGTATAGCAGGGCAAGCAAAGACAAATCCTAAAGGGTTTTTTCAGTTATATCGAACTAAGACTAGGGAAAGGATAGGTCCATTAAAAACTGAGACAGGTCAAATAACAGATAGTGATGAAGAGATGAGTAGTATTTTTAATAAATATTTTGTATCTGTATTTACTAAAGAGGAACTTAACAATATGCCTTCAGCCCAACAAGTCTATGTGGGTGGGGACGAGGACAGGTTGACGAGTTTAGCAGTTACCAGGGAGGATGTTCTTAAACAAATAGTAAAACTCAAACCAAACAAATCCCCAGGGCCGGATGAAGTGTTTGCCAGAGTGCTGAAAGAATGCAAAGAGGAGCTTTGTGACCCACTGTCAATCATATTTAATAAATCAATAGAGTCAGGCAGAGTGCCAGAGTTTTGGAAAGTTGCTAATGTGATACCAGTTTTAAGAAAGGAGATAGATCACTTGCGTCTAACTATCGACCAATTAGCCTAACGTCTATTGTGGGAAAGTTACTCGAATCTATAATAGCAAATAAAATTCGTCTTCATCTTGAAAAACATAAATTAATAATTGAGTCGCAACATGGTTTATAAATGGCCGTTCATGTTTAACAAATTTGTTATCTTTTTATTCTAGCATAGTTGAGGCAGTTGATAGTGGTAAGGATTGTGATGTTGTGTACCTTGACTTTAGCAAAGCTTTCGATACAGTGCCACATGAAAGACTGATTAAAAAGATAGAGGCTCATGGTATTGGGGTGCTATATTAAGCTGGATTAGGGCATGGCTATACCAAAGGAAACAGAGAGTTAGTATAAATGGAGTCAAGTCAGAGTGGGAAAATGTTGTAAGTGGAGTGCCTCAAGGCTCTGTCTTGGGACCTCTGTTGTTTATAATATATATAAATGATTTAGATTCAGGTTTGAGTAGCAACATTTGCAAATTTGCCGATGATACGAAAATCGGTAGGGAAATTAATTCGGAGGAGGACTCACTATCACTTCAAGTTGATCTAGATAGGGTTTTGAAATGGTCAAAGGACTGGCAGATGCAGTTTAATGCTGATAAATGTAAAGTTCTGAGGCTAGGTAATGATGATAGAGTTACAAGATACGAGCTAGATGGTGTTGAGATTGCGAAGTCGGATTGCGAAAGGGATCTGGGAGTTATAATTAGTAAGAATTTAAAACAAAAGGATCAATGCATAAATGTTCGTAATAAGGCAAATAGGACACTCGGATTTATTAATCGCAGCGTAAGTAACAAGACACCTGGTGTGGTTCTCAAGCTATATCTTGCTCTGGTTAGGCCCCATTTAGATTATGCAGTTCAGTTTTGGTCGCCATATTATAGAATGGATATAAATTCACTTGAACGTGTCCAGCGTAGGATGACTAAGTTAATTCCCCAAATTAGAAATCTTTCATATGAAGAAAGATTAACAAAGCTTAATTTGCATTCACTGGAAAGGCGAAGAGTTAGGGGTGACATGATAGAGGTTTACAAGTGGATGAATGGACATAACAAAGGGATATTAATAGGGTATTGAAAGTATCAACACAGGACAGAACGCGAAACAATGGGTATAAATTGGATAAGTTTAGATTTAGGAAAGACTTGGGTAAATACTGGTTCAGTAACAGGGTTGTTGATTTGTGGAACCAATTGCCGCGTAACATTGTGGAGGTGGGGTCCCTCGATTGTTTCAAGCATGGGTTGGACATGTATATGAGTGGGATTGGGTGGTTATAAATAGGAGCTGCCTCGTATGGGCCAATAGGCCTTCTGCAGTTGCCTTTGTTCTTATGTTCTTATGAAACCTCTTCTTGTCACTACGAATCTTCGCATGTTTGTTGCCTTCATTAAGACAAACTTTCAAAGGCAGACTTTAGCAAAGCATCAGAACAAAGGTAACTGCAGAAGGCCATCGGGCTCATACGAATCAGCTCTGATATATAAACTACCCAATCGCAACCATGGTCCAACCCACGTTGAAACAACACCAGTCTCCGTGAGTAGTGGTAAGACACTCGCCTGGCGTTCCGCGAGCGCTATGTCAGGGGTTCGTATCCTGGCCGGGGAGGATTTACTGGGCGCAAATCCTTAAGTTGCCTCTGTTTAACGCAACAGTAAAATGTGTACTTGGATGAAAAAACGATTCTTCGCGGCGGGGATCGTATTCAGGGCTGCCCGAAACGCTACGCGTACTAGTGGCTGTACAAGAATGTAAAACTATTGTAATATCACAAAAAAAAAAAAAAATCGAGCGACCTCCACCTCCACCACGTTACGCAGTAATTAGTTAAAATCAACAAACCCTCTTACCGAACATGAATTTATCCAAGTTTTTCCTAAATCTAAACTTATGACTTATACCAATTGTCTCGTGTATCATAAAAGCGAAACTCCTATCTCCTTTGTTATGCCTGTTCAACAACATAGGAACATAGGGAACGGCAAAAGGCCTATTGGCCCATACGAGGCAGCTCCGATTTATAACCACCCAATCCCACTCATATACATGTTCAAACCACGCTGAAATAATCTAGGGACCCCACCTCCACTACGTTTCGTGGTAATTGGTTCCACAAATAAGCAACCCTGTTACCGAACCAGTATTTACACAAGTCTTTTCTAAATGGGTATAAATTGGATAAGTTTAGATTTAGGAAAGACTTGGGTAAATACTGGTTCAGTATCAGGGTTGTTGATTTGTGGAACCAATTGCCGCATAACATTGTGGAGGTAGGGTCCCTCGATTGTTTCAAGCATGGGTTGGACATGTATATGAGCGGAATTGGGTGGTTATAAATAGGAGCTGCCTCGTATGGGCCAATAGGCCTTCTGCAGTTGCCTTTGTTCTTATGTTCTTATGTTAAATCTAAACTTATCCAATTATACCCATTGTTTCTCGTTCTGTTGTGGTGATAGCTTTAATACTCCATTATATCCCCCTTTGTTATGTCCATTCATCAACTTGTAAACCTCTATCATGGGCACATGGTAACCGAAAATCCGAAGAAAAATTAAATATTTACGAAAAATTACGAAAAATACTACGACGTTCTGGCAACACGGTGGTGCAAACCATTTTATGTTATCTTGAAAAATAATGTAATTAGAGTCAAATTTCCGCTGCAAGTTCCCCAATCCGGTCCTCGCGGCCTGGGTGCGCCGTGGGGTATTGTGTCTTACGTTGTAGAAGTCTAATATTTCGTAATATCGCGGAAAATAACGTTTATGCATAAAACGAATATAAATTCGCTCATTGGCAACACACTCGTGTGAGGGAGGGGGTAGGTTTGCTGAAGAGGAGTCAGTCACTCTGTGTGTCCCTGAGCGTGTTGATCTATCGTGATGCGCTCTCACAATATCTCCCAGAATTATCGTTATTTGTGTTATTTTTACTGCAATATGACGTACAAAAGGAAGCTGAAGAAAGCTATGAAAGCTAAATCCTTGCTAGCTGCCCGTAGAAGGTCCGAGTTGGCTAGAATACGTACATTACGCACATTGACTAGTGAAGATCGTGGAGGCCTCTCAGCTGCGAGTGTGAGGAGCTTGTCGCAGCCAGCAGCCCTCCACCCCACAATCGAACCCACTACCACCGCACATGTTCCACCTGCTACTCCACCTCTCCACCTGCTACTCCACCTCTCCACCTGCTACTCCACCTCTTCCACCTGCTACTCCACCTGCTACGTCAGATCTTCCACCTGCTACTCCACCTCTTCCACCTGCTACTCCACCTGCTACGTCAGATCTTCCACCTGCTACTCCAGACGTTCTCGCTCTTGATGTTGCAGGGCCCAGCACCTCACGTGCTGTTGCACGGGCCAGCACCTCACGTGCTGTTGCACGGCCCAGCACCTCACGTGCTGATCTGGCAACTCCAAACATTTCAAGAAAGCTCAACTATAAGTCAACTATAATGCTGGGTATGTGATGGGATCTCTGACCAAACTCCTAGGTCTACCACAGAGTGACATACGGGACTGGTACTTTCATAAGAAGGACAAGGAGATGCAGAAGCCCACGAGACGCACCACCAAACCAAGAAGGGCCCCTGAGGGAGCTGACCCGGCTATGGCGCAGGTGCCTACTAGAGCCACTGCAGTGCCACCTTGACGACCCATATTTCTGACCAATTATATTAGGTTAGTATGTTTTAGTGTCATATTGTGATATTACTTCATAAATATTTGTACATAAAAACTGGTGGCAAATATATCAATTTTTTTTTTTTTCCTTAAATTTTTTTTTTTTTTTTTAATAATTTTTTTTTATTATTATTTTTCAGGCGATCTGCATGGAACTTGCACACCTTATTGAACCCATGCCTATCTACAGGGGTGCAAATTTTGAATGATATTGGTCAACATCAACCTCAGCTAAAGGTGGCTGAACTTTGAACTTTGTTTGTGCAGGTAAATATTTTACAATTTTATCTGATTGCACACGCTTTATTTATTATTCAATTTACATGAAACTTGCACATTATATGTAGAGTTTATGCCTCTAAAAAAAGTGGTGGCTTTTCTTTCTACGTAGATTTATTGATTTTATAAATATTTATAAACATCATATGTTGCATACGAAGAAACATTATTGTGAAAATTATGAATAAATCTTATTAATTGAAAATCTGTATTATTGCACAATAATCTGGGATAAAAATCTAACAGCTAAATCTTTATTATATAGTAAGGTCATAGCTAAGTGTCATAGAAATGATTTCGGTTCATAATGTGGACTGTGGAATGATTTGAACATTGTTGAAGAATTGTCTAAAAAAACGTTTTTTTTTTTTTCTCCCTCTCTATTAGGCTGCGATGCTGAAACTTGGCCCAGTTGCAGCACTTTCACATGTATCAGGATAATAAAATTTGAATGCCCTACAACAACTTTCATTTTCCAAACTGTGAGTCCCCTGTTAAGCTTTCTTCATATGAAAGATTTCTACTTTGATGAATTAGCTTTTTCATCCTAAGCTGGACACGTTGAAGTGAATTTATATCCATTCTATATAATAGCGACCAAAACTGAACTGCATATCTAAATAGGGCCTAACCAAAGCAAATATAGCTGAAGAACAACACTAGGTGTCTTGTTACTAACGCTTCGATTAATATATCCCAGTGTCCTATTAGCCTTATTACGAACATTCATGCATTGGTCCTTTGTTATTAAAATCTTACTATTCATAACTCCCAGATCCCTTTCGCAATCTCAACACCATCCAGCTCGTATCATGTAACTCTATCATCATTACCTAGCTCCAAACTTTTACATTTATCAGCATTGAACTACATCTGTCAATCTTTTGACCATTTCAAAACCCTAATTTGATCAACTTGAAATGATAGTGAGTCTCTTCCGTGTTAATTTCCATACCGGTTTTTGTATCATCGCCAAATTTCTAAATCTTCTACTCAAACCTGAATCTAAATAATTATATATAATAAAACAACAGAGGTCCCAGGACAGAGCCTTGAGGCACTACACTAACATTATCACACTTAACCAATTTACACTAACACTCTGTTTCCTTTGGAATTGCATGCCCCAATCCAACTTAATATGCACCCCCAATTCCATGAGCCTCTATGTTTTTAATCAGTCTTTCATGTGACACTGTTGCAGGTGTTTTACCTTAAAAAATCCCGGTGTTTTGTTCCGAAAGTTAAAAATTATGATTTTGGGGCATCTCACTTGATTAACAAATATAATTGGCTTCATGAACGCCTTATGTAAATTGGATAATAAATCATTTTCGATACTAGACTAATATTCGGCAAGATAAAACCTTTAACTAATAACGATTCAATGCACTGATGTGACTAAGGTTTAAGGAAGTCTTTTAACGAATAATCTCACTAATCTCGCTAATCGAAGTCATAAAAACCTTGTTAAAATATGAGGTGTCCTCATAGATCGTAAATGATGGAGTTACAATACAACTGAATGTCTCCTTCCAATATTTCTTATTATCTTGCATTACCTCTAGATGCATCTAGTCTGTAAAGTCTCACCAAAATATAGCGGTATAAACAGACATCAGGGTCAGTGATAGCTAAAATCTTAGCATTTGAGAGATCCAGTATCAATGCTCGCTCATTCCTCATTGTAAAACTCGTACCGGACGTAACTGTCGTTGTAAGTCAGGTGCTGTCACAGTGAGAGTTTGGTTAGCTGGAGCTCCGATTGTAGTAATATTATTACAGTAATAATGGAATGATTAGTAAAGGAACTGGTGAATCTTGTTGGAGCTCTGAGGACAGAGCTGGATTCGCTACGGGAGGAGGTACGAAAGCTGAAGCAACGTCAGGAAGAAACAAAGGAGGAGACCTCGTTTTTTGGCAAGTGGTAGATTGATTGATTGATAAAGATTAAGCCACCCAAGAGTGGCACGGGCATGAATAGCCCGTAAGTGGTGGCCCTTATGAGCCATTAACAGTATCGAGAGATGATTACTGGAGATCTGTGGAGGTGCGACTGCACCCTGCGTGACGGGAGATGTCTCCTGACCAAATGGTGACCAAATGGTGTGTGACCCGTGATTGATTGATTGATAAAGATTAAGCCACCCAAGAGGTGGCACGGGCACGAATAGCCGTAAGTGGTACCATTTTTTTTTCTCCGTAATTTAAGTGGTAAAAGACAGGGGTCTTAAGAAGACCTTGGCAAAACCGACACCTAGCTAAGGACTTCTAACGCATTTGATGTGTTAGAGGACGAGTGCTGTGGTGAACCTGTTGCTCAACGAGGAGCCATAGGCAAAGCAACGAGGAGCATTGAAACGCAGGTCCCTCAAACTGCTCGAAAGGAAAAGGGAGAATCGAAGCGAATTTTGGTTGTGGGAGATTCTCAGGTGAGATATTTAGACAGAACGTTTTGTGCCAGAGATAGGGGAACAGGTTAAGGGTGTGCTATCCGGGAGCTGGAAATGGTGATATTGTTGGAAACATGAATGATATTATGAAGGGAAATGGGAACAAACCATTATTTGTTTAAGTGCAGGGGGTAATGATGTTGGGCGAGTTAGGAGTGAGGAACTAATACAAAGATTAGTTCTTTGTTAGTATTTAGATTAGTGTTAGTATAAATGGAGTCAAGTCAGAGTGGGAAAATGTTGTAAGTGGAGTGCCTCAGGCTCTGTCCTGGGCCCTCTGTTGTTTATAATATTATAAATGATTTAGATTCGGGTTTGAGTAGTAACATTGCAAATTTGCCGATGATACGAAAATCGGTAGGGAAATTAATTCGGAGGAGGACTCTCTATCACTTCAAGTTGATCTAGATAAGGTTTTGAAATGGTCAAAGCACTGGCAGATGCGTTTAATGCTGATAAATGTAAAGTTCTGAGGCTAGGTATGATGATAGAGTTACAAGATACGAGCTAGATGGTGTTGAGATTGCGAAGTCGGATTGCGAAAGGGATCTGGGAGTTTAATAGTAAGAATTTAAAACAAAAGGATCAATGCATGAATGTTCGTAATAAGGCAAATCGGACACCCGGATTTATTAATCGCAGCGTTAGTAACAAGACACCTGGTGTGGTTCTCAAGCTATATCTTGCTCTCGTTAGGCCCCATTTAGATTATGCAGTTCAGTTTTGGCGCCATATTATAGAATGGATATAAATTCACTTGAACGTGTCCAGCGTAGGATGACTAAGTTAATTCCCCAAATTAGAAATCTTCATATGAAGAAAGATTAACAAACGCATTTGATGTGTGGAGGACGAGTGCTGTGGTGAACCTATGTTCAGCGTGGAGGTAAGGCATAGCGACGAGGAACATTGAAGCGCGGGTCCCTCAAAGTGCCCCAAGAGAAAAGGAGGATCGAAGCGAATTTTGGTTGTGGGAGATTCCCAGGTGAGGTATTTGGACAGAACGTTTTGTGCCAGAGATAAAGGGAACAGATTAAGGGTTTGCTATCCTGGAGCTGGTATGGTGATATTGTTGGAAAACATGAAAGATATTATGACGGGAAATGGGAGCAAACCCATTTTTGTATTAGTGTAGGGGTAATAATGTTGGGAGAGTTAGAAGTGAGGAACATATACTGAAATTCAAGACAGCAATAGAATTAGTTAGGAGCAAGGGAGGAATCCCGATCATATGTGGCATTCTTCCAAGAAAAGGAGGGGAAATGAATGGATGTCGAGGGCACTTGGGTCAATTGCAGGCTGGAAAGATATTGCAAATCTAATGCAATATCTTATATAGACAACTGGGAACACTTCTATGGAAGAAATGAAAGTATGCTCGGGATGGGGTGCATCTATCGAGAGCTGGGGTTGTTGCTGTTGCAAATTCGTGGAAGAAGTGGTTGAGGTGTTTGTTTGGGTTTAAAATGTTAGTAGATAGAGGTATGGGAATTGATTTGGAGGAAGGATGTAATAAAAGTATGTGTTTGCGGGAGAAAGGAATTGGCAAAATGATCAGGGAAAGAGAAGGGCCTCAAAATAACAATTCACTTAGGGTATATTACACAAACAGTAGAAGTCTAAGAAATAAAATTAACGAATTAAATGCTCTTGTCTGCACAGAAAAAATAGATATTATTGCACTTACCGAAACGTGGATGAATGTTGATAATAGAGAACTATTAGCCGAATATCAAATAAATAGGGGGATGCTATATAACTGG
>WNGS01067020.1:0-11403 GCA_020271785.1 Procambarus virginalis | reverse complement strand
TTTTGTTGAAAAAACTCACCCAGATAAGCTGTAGCAGCCGTTGCATTGACCTTTTAAAAATGATGTGATGTCTTACTACAGACAAGTGTTAAAATGTAGGAAAAACAAGTGTCTTTAAGAAATTCTTAGTACGACAAGCAAGTCCTAGTGGTATGCAGGCAAAATGTGCCAGTGTGTGCATACCAGTGAAGTCCTCACTGCCTGATGTGATAATGGAAAGGGACTCCCCTTCCAAACATAACTCCTCTGCTCCTCCCCCCTCCTCACCATCTTCCATATGCCTACAGCTTCAAGAGCAAGGTAAGTAATAACTTGAACATAGTTTTGTAGGTTTATTTAGATGAATTAGGTATAAAAACTTAGTTTGATATGGGGTTTGGGGTAGTCAGAACGGATTAATCATTCTTTCCATTATTTCTTATGGGGAAATTAGCTTCAGAATACGAGTTTTTCGGAATAAGAGCTGTCTCCAGGAACGAATTAAACTCTTAAACTGAGGTACCACTGTAATGCTGTAGACTCATTTCATGAACAGAGGGTAGCCAGGAGATTCTTCATTTCACACACGCTAAGATAGCCAAAAAAAAAAACAGATACGCCCTCCTAAACGGAACACGGCATAAAACAAACGAGAGGATAGTCCTTCCTCTTCTATTTTCCAACCGGAGCTTTTCACCAAGAACTCCTCACCTTATGGGATTGGCTTAGAACCACCTACGGGGAACACCCAGCATGGAAAATCTTCCCAAAATTACCTCAGATGGTTGCATGGATCAAAAGGCAGATTGCTGAGGGACAAAGCCAAGTTTCCCTAACACTGTGACTCGTCGAGGGAGTGTTGCAAACAATAAAACCTTCCAAACTTGTGACAGGGTTAAGGAGGACTGTGACTAAAAGTACCATTGGCTTGTCAGCTGTAAACAGGTGTGCAGTGCAGGGGTTAAAATAAAGCAAAGTTAAAATAAGGGGAGTTAAGCGAGTTGGAAATCGTTTTAAATGGAGTGCCGCAGGGCTATGTCATGGGGACCTTTGTTCATTACCACATACTGTATACAGTATATATGATTTAGATCAGATTTAGATTTAGATCATCATATAGAATTTACAAGAAATTTGCAGAATTAAAATAGAGGAAAATAAATTCAGAAGCCAAAACTGCTTCATGACAATCTAGAGAAACTTTAAAAATAGACAAATGATTACCAGATGCTGTTTAGTGCCAAATAATGTAGGATTCTGAGCATAGGTTGGAAAACAACAAGGAGCCGGCCGGTCGGGAGCTGGTCGGCCGAGCGGACAGCACGCTGGACTGGGATCGAACCCAGGATCCTGTGGTCCTGGGTTCGATCCCAGGCGCCGGCTAGAAACAATGGGCAGAGTTTCTTTCACCCTATGCCCCTGTTACCTAGCAGTAAAATAGGTACCTGGGTGTTAGTCAGCTGTCACGGGCTGCTTCCTGGAGGTGGAGGCCTGGTCGAGGACCGGGCCGCGGGGACACTAAAAAAGCCCCGAAATCATCTCAAGATGACCTCAAGATAGGTAACAATAACAATAGTTACCAGATACTGTATTAGCTTGACTGTTGAAATTGCAAAATCTGAATGTGAAAAGGCTGTGGAGTCATAATTACTGGGGGAATTTCAGTTTAAGGAATAAAGTAAATAGAATACTGGAACATATTTCTAAAAGTACTGTACTAGCAATAAGACAAACATTCTTAAGTATTATCTTACCCTTGTTAAGCCTTGGATTATGTAGCTCGGTTTTGGTTCCTGTGCTATAGAACAGACAAATTCACTTGAATGCAAACTGACAAGGATGACATAATACCAGGAATTAGAAACTTTCTAAATCAAGAGTGAAAAAGATAAATTGATGTTCTCTAGAAAGATGAAGAGTACAACAGATGACATGATTAAATTGTAAATGAATAAAAGGATATAACCAAGAGGATATAAATAAGATTTTAAATGTATTAACACAAGATACAGTCTCCGTGGTGTAGTGGTAAGACACTCGCCTGGCGTTCCGCGAGCGCTATGTCATGGGTTCGTATCCTGGCCGGGGAGGATTTACTGGGCGCAATTCCTTAACTGTAGCCTCTGTTTAACGCAACAGTAAAATGTGTACTTGGATGAAAAAACGATTCTTCGCGGCAGGGGATCGTATTCCAGGGACCTGCCCGAAACGCTACGTGTACTAGTGGCTGTGCAAGAATGTAACAACTCTTGTATATATCTAAAAAAAAAAAAAAAAAAAAAAAAAAAGATAGAACACGAACCGAAGGATGTATATTAGACAAGTTCAGCTTCAGGAAATAGGGCTTTAAATTTACGGAACAAATTACTGGGTACGTAATCTATGTGGGATCATTGGATTTTTTTTTTTAAATGAAGGTTAGACATATACAGTATATGAACAAGCTTGGGTGAATATACTGTAGAGAGAAGCCGCCTCGTATGGGCAAAAGCTTCTGCTTGTTGCCCTTACTATTATGTTTTCATGTTCCTTGTACACATTCTATTGGACTAATGTCCCGCATGGAATACATCTAAGCAATGATTAAAACAATACAGTGATCTCACCTCACACCTATTGTTAGATGGAAATTTGTTCAATTTAAACATTACCCTTGTCAGGGAAAATATACCAAGCCTTATGGATATACTGTATATCGACTTATGGAAACAATTGCAAAGTCCAGTTTAGAATAATTCTTCAATGCCAGAAGGAACACAACCCCCTGAGAATGGGTTTCAAGGACAGTCAATACCTCATCCCCCACCACAATAAATATGATAATGTAAAAATCTATCAAGTTCCTCGTGAACAAGACGTATCAATCCAAGAGGCTAAAAATAACAAATGATTTATGGCAATATCGAATTAACGAGCAAAAATGTCAACACTCGGTCAAGCCAGCAGCAAAGTTGAGCTAGTGCCTGCTTCCTCACCTGCTCCATAGCTCTCTTTATGTACGATTCTGGAAGATTTGACACTTGTTTTGTCATATCCGCCACACTGCTCAGTAACCTCGTTAACCGCGGCATGATTCTCGCTCCAAAGTTGGTGGTCAAGGATAAAGTGACTGCGAGCAAAGCCGCTCTCAACCTCCTGGACAACGTTCATCTAAAATTGTACTAACAAACTAATTGCTTTTAATGTTACATTTGATTGTACTATTTGTTAATTTACTTATAATATTATTCAATATTATAGAAAATGTACGTATTATTCAATATTTAACATTGTTTTTGTGAGTATTTAGGTGTGAGTTAAGAGATGTGGGAGTAGTGTCGGTGGGTTGTGGGGGATTGTAGCGCGACGCTTGTAAACACGACACCAGCTGGCCCAGGTCAACACGGCTCTCAGACCCGCCAGGTCACCAGGTCAGGTAAATCTCCTCTGCCATATTTGTGGCTTAAAGTTCCTCAGAGTGCAGGTATCTGAGGTGTTCAGCTGGGTCAGGTCGCTGACCAGGCCACACTGGAAGGCCCGAGCATAGCTTCTCCGATCCCGGTGCTGGATTCTCCCGGGACCCCCGTGCACCACTGACACTTTTACTCTTGCACTTTTTGGCATCATAATTGAATCCCCCCTGTTTGAATACTTGTATTACTGTCTCATTTTGATACCTACATGATTCCGATTCTAAACTTAATGTTAAAACACTTCAATTTAAGGTAGAGTATCCATAAGAGTTTTTATTTTTTAATGCAGTATGTGACTGGAATGAGGGAATCTCAAATTCAAATGTTTATTCAGGTAAAGTACATACATACAAGAGGTTATACAAAAATTATAGATTTATAGATAGAACTAGTACATACAGTGCTTAAAGCCATTATTACGCAAAGCGTTTCGAGCAGGAAAAACATTGAAGACTAAAACTTATACTAATTGAGATTAAAGTATAAAATGTGTTGAGAACAAATAAAAGTAAAAAAGGGGGAAACATGGCAGAAAAACAGCACAAATACAATTAGGTCGACAAACAGCGTTGTTTAAAAAATAACAGACATGGGTTGACAATAGAGGGGTAGGTAGATTACAGGAAATTTATTAGGTAGTGCTTAGTTTTTATCTTAAACTGGTTGAGAGAGGTACAGTCTTTAACATGATTGGGAAGGTCATTCCACATTCTGGGTCCCTTGATTTGTAGAGCATTTCTAGTTTGATTAAGTCGTACTCTTGGAATATCAAAATGGTATTTGTTTCTGGTGTGGTGCTCATGGGTTCTGTTACAACCTTCAATGAAGCTTTTTGTGGTCAGGATTGGCATTACAGTTCAGCATTTTATATATATATATATATATATATATATATATATAATATATATATATATATATTATATATAATATATATATATATATATATATTATATATTAAGTATGGGTTCGAGTCACTTCTGGGGTGTGAGTTTTCATTCGAATATATTCCTGGAGACCATTCAGGCTTGTTCGCATATACTGTATATATATATAATACACATGAGAGGATGTGTAGTGACTTAAAATATAATATATTCAGAGATTTGAGTAGGGGTACCAAGTAATGTCTGGGGCCAGAGTTGGATATTGTCCTAATAGCAGCTTTGTGTTGAGTAATTAGAGGACGTAAATGATTTTGGGTAGTAGAACCCCAAGCACAAATACCATAGTTGAGATATGAATAGATGAGGGAGTAATAGAGCGTCACCAGGGCATACCTGGTTGATACCTGGTTGATGGGGTTCTGGGAGTTCTTCTACTCCCCAAGCCCGGCCCGAGGCCAGGCTCGACTTGTGAGAGTTTGATCCACCAGGCTGTTGCTTGGAGCGGCCCGCAGAGCCACATACCCACCACAGCCCGGCTGATCCGGGACTTCTCTTAGGAAACAGTCCAGTTTTCTCTTGAAGATGTCCACGGTTGTTCCGGCAATATTTCTTATAGTCGCTGGGAGGACGTTGAACAACCGCGGACCTCTGATGTTTATACAGTGTTCTCTGATTGTGCCTATGGCACCTCTGCTCTTCACTGGTTCAATCTTGCATTTTCTTCCATATCGTTCACTCCAGTACGTTGTTATTTTACTGTGTAGATTTGGGACCTGGCCCTCCAGTATTTTCCACGTGTATATTATTTGGTATCTCTCTCGTCTCCTTTCTAGAGAGTACATTTGGAGAGCTTTGAGACGATCCCAATAATTTAGGTGTTTTATCTCGTCTATGCGTGCCGTATATGTTCTCTGTATTCCCTCTATTTCAGCAATCTCTCCTGCTCTGAAGGGGGAAGTGAGTACTGAGCAGTATTCGAGACGGGACAACACAAGTGACTTGAAGAGTACAACCATTGTGATGGGATCCCTGGATTTGAAAGTTCTCGTAATCCATCCGATCATTTTTCTGGCTGATGCGATATTTGCTTGGTTATGCTCCCTAAACGTTAGATCGTCGGACATCATTATTCCCAAATCCTTGACATGCTGTTTTTCTACTATGGGAAGATTTGATTGTGTTTTGTACCCTGTATTATGTTTCAGATCCTCATTTTTGCCGTACCTGAGTACCTGAAATTTATCACTGTTAAACATCATATTATTTTCTGCTGCCCAATCGAAAACTTTGTTGACATCTGTTTGTAGTTTTTCAATGTCTTCAGCAGAGGTAATTTTCATGCTGATTTTTGTGTCATCTGCGAAGGATGACACGAAGCTGTGACGTGTATTTTTGTCTATATCAGATATGAGAATAAGGAACAGTAGCGGTGCAAGGACTGTACCTTGAGGTACAGAGCTTTTAACATCGCTTGGACTCGATTTTATCTGATTGACTGTTACTCTTTGTGTTCTGTTCGACAGGAAATTGAGTATCCAGCGTCCTACTTTTCCAGTTATTCCCATTGACCTCATTTTGTGAGCTATCACCCCATGGTCACATTTGTCGAAAGCCTTTGCAAAGTCTGTGTATACAACATCTGCATTTTGCTTTTCTTCTAGGGCTTCTGTGATTTTGTCATAGTGGTTGAGTAACTGTGACAGACAGGATCTTCCCGCTCTAAATCCATGTTGTCCTGGATTGTGCAATTCATTGTTTTCCATAAAACTAGAAATTTGATTCCTAATCACTCTTTCAAACACTTTTATTATGTGTGATGTTAGTGCAACTGGCCTATAATTTTTGCCAAGGCTTTACTCCCCCCTTGTGCAACGGAGCTATATCTGCAGATTTAAGTGCTGCTGGTATCTCCCCTGTATCCAGGCTCTTTCTCCATATTACGCTGAGTGCTCTCGCTACTGGTACTTTACATTTCTTTATGAATATTGAATTCCATGAGTCAGGCCCAGGGGCTGAGTGCATGGGCATATTGTCAATTTCTCTTTCAAAGTCTTCCGAGTTTGTGGTAATATCCGTTATATTATCTGCAGGGCAGGGCGAGGTACATAATATCTGATCTTAGAAAGAATGCCAACAGTTTTTTTAACTTTTTTTGATATATTTAGAATGTGTCCCTGGAAATTCAGCTTGTGGTCAATGAGAACGACAAGGAATTTGCTATCTATTTTGTTACAAATTTGGGTATTGTTTATCCTGAGATTTATTTGATTAGAGGATTTATTGCCAAACAGAATATAGAAAGTTTTGTCAATGTTAAGGGCGAGTTTGTTGTTAGTTAACCAAAGATGGACTTTATTTAGCTCAGTATTCACTGTGACATTTATGTCACAGTGAATACTGAGCTAAAGTGACAGTGACATTTATGTCACAGTCTCCTGCAGTTTACACAATTCCATTCATATGTACTTTACCTGAATATAATCTTTGTTCATCCCAGCTATTACACATTAATATCTAAGTGAATTAGACCTAAATTAGAATTAGTCCAAATTAATGTTTCACTGTGCTCATTATAAAAATAAAAATGGTGTATACTTATTTGTCCATTTATTTCATCATGCACAATTTAATAGTATTATGGATAAACAAGCAGTGCCACACTCTAGCAGTCATCCACAGTAGCACTCCATTACAGTACTTCATAAGATCAGGTGTACAGTGACCCATGCAAATTGTCATACACATCACATTCAAATACATTTTCTCCCTTCTCATAAAATGCTTCCACACAGCCTTGGGCTGTGTGGAAGCATTGTGTGCTTGGTAGTGCCAGTTATGCTCCGAGAGGCACCGAGGGGTTCTTCTCTGAGGAAGGGTGGGAAATATGTTAATAAACAACTCATGTTGCTGCAAGTTGATTTTGATAAGCTGTTAAAATATATGAAAGATTGGAAAGATGCAGCTTAATACTTACATATGTAGGGTTCTGAGTTTTGGAAATTATAATAGCTTCTAGATACCAATTGGGCAATATAGAGGGATGGTTAGCAGGGATCATTTAAAAAAAAAGTTGTGTATAAATGTTCAAAATAATGCAAATAGGATTCTGAGATTCCTGTCAAGAAGTGATATTATTAAGGCACATAATTTTATTCTTCAGCTTTTCCTCATCCATGTTAGGCCCCATTTAGATTTTGCATTTCAATTTTGATCACCATAATGGCAATACAGAATATCAGAAGAATACCAGGAAGTAGCCTTAATGAACAGGCAATGCAAAGACCTGCTACGGATGTGCGACAGGTTTGCCTAAACCAGCAAATAGTAAACCAACCAGGAAGGAGAACACGCTGGACCTCATTTTCACTAATAATGATGAATTGATCAGGAACATAATGATTACAAATACCTGTTACTCAGATCACAACTTAATTGAAGTTATGACAACCATGGGGAATAGACCTTCAAAACCACGTCCAGATTCCCGGTGGAGGAGATTTCAGCAAATTCAACTTCAATAATAAACAGATAACTGGGAGCAAATAACCAGGACTTCACTGAAATAACTGGGAAGAACAGCTAGGAAATGCGAACCTGATACCAGTGCCTGGAAAAATAAGCTCAGTAGCACTAGAAATATGTACAAACCGCATCCCCCTAAGAAAAAAGAGGAAGAGATGCGTGGGAACGAGAACGTCGTTCCCTATATAGGCGAAGAAAACGAATCGCGGTACAACTTGAGAGTCGCACCCTATCTCAGGTAACGGCGAGAAGGTTAGGTTAGCGAAATAGGAAAATTGAACTCAAGCTACAAGAATCATAAAAAACGCAGGAGAGGGAAAGAGAGTAAAAGGCGCATCAGTGAAATAGAGAGAAACCCGAAGATATTTTTTCGTCCTATGCAAAATCAAGATCAAAAACCACATAATAGTATCGGGCCCCCTGCGAAGGAAGATGGAACTTTCACCGATGACAACAAAGAAATGAGCGAGCTACTGAGGAAGCAATACGGCTGCTGTCTTCAGCGAGCCTGTAAACGCACTAAGATCGATAACCCAAATGATTTTTTCATGGATATGATACCAACATCAAATATATATCAGACGTCACCCCTATCCCCACTGGATTTTGAAAGAAGCCTAAACAGTATGCCTATGCACTCCGCACCAGGCCCGGATTCTGGAACTCCATATTCATCAAGAACTGTAAAAAACTGCACTATCGCAGGCCCTTCACTTCTGTGGAGACAAAGCCTAGATACTGGTTATTCCTGATATACTAAAACAGCAGAGATAGCACCACTTCATAAAGGAGGAAATAAGGCAAGCAAAAATTACAGACCGATAGCACTAACATCGCACATCATAATAAATTTTTGAGAGAGTGCATAGAAGTAAGATCACAAATACTGGAATCACACGCATCTCCATAACCCCGGACAACATGGTGTTCAGAACAGGGCGCTCTTGCCTGTCCAGTGCTGGACCACTATGATATGGCATTAGATGCTATGGAAGACAACAAAACGCTGATGTAATTTACACAGATTTTGCAAAAGCTTTTGATAAATGTGACCATGGGTTATTGCCCATAAAATGCGCTCAAAAGAATTACCGGAAAAGTAGGCAGATGGATCTACAATTTCCTGACCAACAGAACCCAATGTGTAATAGTCAAATAAATAAAATCCAAACCGTCAACCGTTAGAGCTCAGTCCCCCAGGGTACTGTGCTTGCTCCAGTACTTTTTCTCATCCTTATATCGGACATAGACAAGAACACAACCTTTAGCACTGTATCATCCTTTGCAGATGACACTAGGATCTTCATGAGAGTAGGCAACATAGAGGACACGGCGAACCTCCAGTCAGATGTAGATCAGGTCTTTCTATGGGCTTCAGAAAATAATATGGTGTTTAACGAAGATAAATTCTAGCTCATGCGCTATGGAAAAAATGAAAATATAAAAACTGAAACCCCGTACAAATCTCAGGCAAATCATAACATAGTACGAAAAGGCAATGTAATGGATCTGGGTGTACTCATGTCGGAAGACATTACCTTTAAAGAACACAATAAAGTAGCCGTCACAACTGCAAGAAAAATGACAGGGTTGGATAACAAGAACTTTTCACACTAGAGATGCTATACCGATGATGACACTTTTCAAAACGCTTGTGCTCTCTAGAGTGGAGTACTGCTGCACAATGACAGCCCCTTTCAACTGCAGGTGAAAGTTGCTGACCTGGAGAGCGTGCAGAGATTGATCCTTTACTGCTAGAATCCACTCGGTAAAACATCTAGGCTATTGGGACCGACTAAAGAGCCTAAATCTGTATTCCCTTGAGCGCAGGGCGGGAGAGATATAATAATTTACACGTGGAAAATATTAGAGGGGCTGGTCCCAAACCTGCACACAGAAATACATCACATGAGACCAGAAGACATGGCAGGATGTGCAGATTACCCCCGTTGAAAAGCAGAGGTGCAACTGGTACTCTGAGAGAGAACTCTATCAACATCAGAGGCCCGAGACTGTTCAACACGCTTCCACTACACATAAGGGACATAACTGGCAAACCCCTCACAGTGTTCAAGAGAGAACTGGATAAGCACCTACCAAAGGATACCTGATCAACCAGGCTGTGACTCATACGTCAGGCTGCGAGCAGCGCGTCCAACAGCCTGGTTGATCAGTCCAGCAACCAGGAGGCCTGGTCGATGACCGGGCCGCGGGGACGATAAGCCCCGGAAGCACCTCAAGGTATCCTCAAGGTAAGGTACCATACAATAGATTAACATAAACACATTTGAGTGGTATAGATAAGGTAATCCCAGGAATTACAAACCTTTCTTTTCAAGTGATATTAAGAAATCTTAATTGGCCTTCTCTAGAAAGTCAAGAGTAAGGGGTGATATGATTAAATATACAGGTGGATGAATAATATGCTAAATACATATAAACACAAATAATTTATACAAATTGGATATATCATATGAGTGGGTTTGGTTGGCGATAAATAGGAGCTGCCTTGCATAGGCCAGTAAGTCTCCTGCAGTTTCGCAATTCCATTCTTCTGGGCACGAAACCCTAGCCCACACCCTAGCCCACGCCACATGTGTTGGTGAGAAGCTCGAGCATTGGATCTAAAGGTCATAACAGGACTGAACCCTGATAAGCCCATAGAGTAAAGCACTGAAACAGGAGAGACTTCAGAGCCAAAAGGGCACACTCTTGTATCTTTCAAACATCCTATGTTTGAATGAAAACAGAAAGTAAATAGAAATAGATAAATAGGATTACCATAAAATATGCTCCTTTATACAGTAGATGTTTTTAATATTTCAATATGTAATTACTGTATAGTATATTTGAAGAGTTTAACATTGAGTTTAAGGAAGTGCTATAGGTTTTTATTAACAAAGGTGACCAATGACTGAGGCCCTTACCCTATGTATCATCAAAGTCAAATATACAGTGTATGGCAGAGTAAAGGGTGATCAAGAGAGCCAGTATGACTGTGTGTGTAATTACCTAAGTGTAGTTACAGGATGAGAGCTACGCTCGTGGTGTCCCGTCTTCCCAGCACTCTTTGTCATATAACGCTTTGAAACTACTGACGGTCCTTGGCCTCCACCACCTTCTCACTTAACTTGTCCAACCGTCTACCACTCTGTTACAAAAGTGAATTTTCGTATATTTCTCCGGCAGCTTTGTTTCGTTAGTTTAAATCTATGACCTCTTGTTCTGGAAGTTCCGGGTCTCAGGATTCTTCCCTATCAATTTTTATCGATTCCTGTTACTATTTTGAATGTAGTGATCATATCACCCTCTTTTTCTTCTTTCTTCTAGTTTTTGCATGTTTAATGCCTTTAATCTCTCCTCGTAGCTCTTGTCCTTCATTTCTGGGAGCCACTTAGTGGCATGTCGCTGCACACCTTTTCCATTTGGTTGATGTGCTTCTTAAGATATGGGCACCATACAACCGCTGAAAATTCCAGCTTTGGTCTAATAAAAGTCGTGAACAATTTCTTTAGTATTTCTTCCATCCATGTATTTAAAAACAATTCTGAGGTTAGAAAGTGTAA
>WNGS01067014.1:0-16222 GCA_020271785.1 Procambarus virginalis | reverse complement strand
ACACACACACACACACACACACCACACACACACACACACACACACACACACAGCACAGTACTGAAGGAATGGTCCAACAAGTGGCTACTAAAGTTCTACTTCAGTAAATGTAAGGTAATGAAAATAGGCGGAGGGAACAGGAGGCCACCTCTGGACTTGAGGGCAAAATTACCTCTGCTGAAGACACTGAAAAACTACAAGCAGATATTATAAAGTTTTGGACTGGGCATCAGAAAATAACATGATGTTTAACAATGATAAATTTCAGGGTACTCAGGTATGGTAAAAATGAGTACCTTAAACATAATACAGGGTACAAAACACAATCAATTTCCCCATAGTAGGAAAGCAACATGTGAAGGATTTGGTAATAATGATGTCTGACGACCTAACGTTTAGGGAGCATAACCAAGCAAATATTGCGACCATATATTGTGGTCGGATCCTCATACCAAAAGTTCATTGAAGTTCAAACTAATATTAATACCGGCAGTAGGTCCAAGAGGGTCAAGGCGAGAAGAGTCATTCAATCAATTCAGTGTAACAATAAGAGCATCGACTGGGACAAAAATATAGATCTTACAAACTTCAATGGAGAGACGGTCTTAAGAAAGCAAACTTCACACAGGGAGCTGAAGCATCCATGATTTGGAGCATACCTGCAGCATACTTGCAGCATACCTGCAGCATACCTGGAGCATACCTGGAGCATACTTGCAGCATACCTGGAGCATAACTGCAGCATACCTGGAGCATAACTGCAGCATACCTGGAGAGAGTTTCGGGAGTTCTACTCCCCGAGCCAGGCCTGAGGCCAGGCTCATTTTGTGATAAAATGGTTCAACAGACTATTGCTTGGGGCGGCCCGCAGGCCCACGTGTCCACTACAGCCTGGTTGGTCCGACGCTTCTTGCAACAACTTATCTAAATGCTTCTTGAAGATGTTTACCTTTGTTTCGGTAATACTTCTAATGCTTACTGGGAGGGTGTTGAATGGCGATGATGTTCATACAGTGTTCTCTGATTGTGCCTATGGCACCTCTACTTCTCACTGGTTCTATTCTGCACTTCCTTCCGTGCCTTTGGCTCCAGTATGATGTTATTCTACTGTGCAAATTTGTGACCTGGCCCTCCAGTATCTTTTATGTATATCTCATTTGATACTTTCTCGTCTCCTTTCCAGAAAGTACGTTTTGAGAGCTTTGAGACGGTCCCAATAATTTATATGTTTAATCGTGGCTATGCGTGCCGTATATGTTCTCTGTATTGCCGCTATTCAAAAGTCTCTCCGGCTCTGAAAGGGGAAGCGAGTAACAAGTAGTAACTCAAGACGGGGCAGCACAAGTGATTTAAATAGTATTAACATTGCTGTGGGGTCTCTGGATGTGAACGTTCTTATAATTCATCCTATCATTGTCCTGGCCGCCGCCGCCGCCGCTATATTTGCTCGGTTATGTTCACTAAATGTCAGGTCGTCAGACACCATAATTCCCAGATATTTTACATGTTGCTCTCAATCTATGATTAAATCTGATTGTGTCTTGTACCCTGAGTTTCGTTTAACTTCCTCGTGTCCACCATACTTCAGTACCTGGAACCTATCACTGTTAATCATCATGTTATTTTCCGTTATTTAAGTGAAGACTTTATTAATTAATATATACCTCTAGTTTTTCAGTGTTTTCTAAAAAGGAAATTTTCATGCTGATTTGTATATCATCAGTAAAGGATGACATTAAGCTGTGACTAGTATTTCTGTCTATATCCGAGATAAGAATGAGAAAGAGCAGTGGTGCCAGGACTGTGCCCTGGGGTACAGAGCAGTGGTGCCAGGACTGTCCCCTGGGGTACAGAGCAGTGGTGCCAGGACTGTGCCCTGGGGTACAGAGCAGTGGTGCCAGGACTGTGCCCTGGGGTACAGAGCAGTGGTGCCAGGACTGTGCCCTGGGGTACAGAGCAGTGGTGCCAGGACTGTGCCCTGGGGTACAGAGCAGTGGTGCCAGGACTGTGCCCTGGGGTACAGAGCAGTGGTGCCAGGACTGTGCCCTGGGGTACAGAGCAGTGGTGCCAGGACTGTGCCCTGGGGTACAGAGCAGTGGTGCCAGGACTGTGCCCTGGGGTACAGAGCAGTGGTGCCAGGACTGTACCCTGGGGTACAGAGCAGTGGTGCCAGGACTGTGCCCTGGGGTACAGAGCAGTGGTGCCAGGACTGTGCCCTGGGGTACAGAGTAGTGGTGCCAGGACTGTGCCCTGGGGTACAGAGTAGTGGTGCCAGGACTGTGCCCTGGGGTACAGAGCAGTGGTGCCAGGACTGTGCCCTGGGGTACAGAGCAGTGGTGCCAGGACTGTGCCCCTGGGGTACAGAGCAGTGGTGCTAGGACTGTGCCCTGGGGTACAGAGCAGTGGTGCCAGGACTGTGCCCTGGGGTACAGAGCAGTGGTGCCAGGACTGTGCCCTGGGGTACAGAGCAGTGGTGCCAGGACTGTGCCCTGGGGTACAGAGCAGTGGTGCCAGGACTGTGCCCTAGGGTACAGAGCAGTGGTGCCAGGACTGTGCCCTGGGGTACAGAGCAGTGGTGCCAGGACTGTGCCCTGGGGTACAGAGCAGTGGTGCCAGGACTGTGCCCTGCGGTACAGAGCTTTTCACTGTACTTGCACTTGGTCTTATTTGATTGTTGTTACTATTTGTGTTCTGTTTGACAAAATTAAAAATCCAACGCCCCAGTTTACGCGTTATTCCCATTGATCTCATTTCATGGGTTTGGTTTCACTTGCCCAATGCCTCGGCAAAGTCTGTGTCTACAACATCTGCATTTTGCATCTCGCCTCCCAGACCAACACGTCCCATCTGTGTAGAAAGGCGAAAGTAGAGGGCGACAAGACTAAACTCTGTAAATAGGAAAAGGGTACAATAAAGGAGGTCATTAGTAAGGTGTTAATTTTATCAACATGGAATAGAACACGAAACAATAAATACAGATTAGATAAGTTTAGATTCAGTAAAGCTTTATGGTACGAATTACCAAATACCACAATTGATGTTGGCTTGTTTCAAGCCAAAGTTTGATACACAAAAACATACATACATACATACATACATACATACATACATACATACATACATACATACATACATACATACATACATACATACATATTTATTTATTATACTCACACACATGAATGTTTGGATTGTATATATAGGAGGTGGCTGGCATGGACCAATTGTACTACAATTACCTCATAGTTACGATGCACAGTACACAGTTGTGCTCAGGCGTGGTGAGAGGGGGGGGGCGGAGATGTGCATGGTGCTAACGACGGAAAATTATGATTATCGAAGTTATTTAAATAATCTAATTTTGTTTTTCACTTATGCATTGTATTATGTGTTTACTTTTGGCTACTGATGTTGCATAAGATTATTGTGCTGTTGCAGGGCTGGTGGGAGGCGTGGGCCCCGGCGCTGACACGTGCACAGTGATGAAGGACAGCGGCGACACGGACAAGGACCCGGGCAGCGGCGGCCTCGCCCACAAGACGGCCGCCACGGACCTGGGCATCAGCCTGGGGGCTCACCTGGGGGCCTCCCGCCACCACCACCACCACCACCACCTGGGGGGCGGGGGCGGCAGGGGCCTGGCGGGGTTCCCGGGACTCCATCACCAGCTGCAGCTGGCCGCACTCTCCTCCCAGCAGGAGGCAGCTGCCGCCGCCGCAGCTGGCATGCTCTACCCGTCGTTCCTGGGACCCAACCTCAACCCTGCCACCTTGATGGCGTCGCTGGCAGTGGCCAGGTCCGGTCACCAGTTCCTGGGCCAGCAACCGTCCGGCCCTCCCGGCCTCGCCCCGTCCTCGGCCACCATGGCCAGCCTGCACGCCACGCTGGCCGCGGCGGACACGTCTCGCCAGCGTGACCTCCTGGCCTCCATGGCTGCCGCAGACTCTGCCCGCCACCGTGACCTCCTGGCCACACTCTCCAAACTAGCAACTACCTCAGCCAACACGTACCTGCCTCACCACGACTCTCCCGTCAAGCGTGATGCCTCTCCCATGGACTCCGGGAGGCGAGGCAGCTCCATGTCGCCTGCCTCATACTCCTCCTCCAGCGGCCTGGGCGGCTCGCCCTCCCTGGCGCCGCCGCTCTCCCACCCTAATATTATGGGAACCACCCTCAGCGGCACCGTCACCACGGGAGGCCTCAGCTCGGAGACGCCGTCTCCCACGGCAGGCTCCTCTCCTCCCGGCACCAACGGGCGCCTCGACCCCTACACCAGCACGACGCCCACGCGAAAATCGGCGAGTGGTCGTCCAGACCGCGTGTTTACCTGCAAGATTTGTAATCGTAGTTTTGGTTATAAACACGTGCTTCAGAACCACGAGCGGACTCACACCGGGGAAAAGCCGTTTGAGTGCAAAGAGTGCCACAAGCGGTTCACACGAGACCACCACCTTAAGACACACATGAGACTCCACACTGGAGAAAAGCCTTACCACTGTACGCACTGTGATCGTCAGTTCGTGCAGGTGGCCAACCTCCGGCGCCACCTGCGCGTCCACACAGGAGAGCGGCCATACTCCTGTGAACTGTGCGCTTCCAGATTCTCAGACTCTAACCAGCTCAAGGCCCACATGCTTATTCACAAGGGTGAGAAGCCATTCGAGTGTGGTCGGTGTTCGGGCAGGTACCGACGGCGCCACCACCTCATGCACCACAAGTGTCCGAACGAACCCGACAACGACAAGCGGCCGGACACCATCCAGTACAGCGACACCACCTTTGCCGAAAGCGATACCTACTCCTTAGGTCCGGAAGACGACGACGACGACGAGTACCCCGAGGAAGACCTGCCTCCCCCCACCACGCTGCTGGACGAGGAGCCCATGCAGCTGGAGAAGCGACGGGAGAGGAAGAGTCGTGACCCTCGCAGAGTGATCAACCACCCTATGAGTGCACTCATGGGCGGCGGCCGGCTTGTTGACACTGCTCAGTTGCTCCGTGGCTTGCACTCTGCCTTGCCCGAGCAGACAGAACCCGAGGACCTGAGTGTTGCTGGCACTCGCGGTCGTGGCAGAAACTACTCTGGTATGTCGAGTCTGTCGGGGTTCCCGGCGAGTGAATACTCGCGCGACTCTCTGGGCGGCAGCACTCGGGAAGACGACACCAGTGAGGCCGTCGACGACTCCAGGTTCCCTCGCCACAGCGACGACGATGAACCAATGTCGTCGCAGGCGTGAAGGTCGCCCACCCACCGTCACCAGTAGTTCCTTGCTTCTTGACTCACAACGACTCAGGTGCTGTCCAGCTGAGCCCTCCAGCCACCCCTGCACGCCTACACGACAACCCCCCCCCCCCCCCAAGGGTGCTGCGCGCCCGCCAACGCCCGTCGCTTGGCGCCTCTTGTTGGAGTTGAAAGAATATTTATATATAAGGCGCAAAGCGACGTGCAGGGCGCAGCTCCCGTCCTCAAAGATTATAACCGTTGCCTTCTTATCTTCTTCCTTTACTCGAGTGGTGGTAGCTGTAGCTGTCGGAGCCACACGGGAGGGAGAGGCCAGGTGAGTCCTCGGCCTCCCTCTCCCAAGCCTCTCACACCATTACCCAACCCACCAGAGTCGCAATCTGGGACTAATCTCACGATTCGCTAATGATTCCTTGGCCGGAGGGCGATTCGCACCCCCGTGGGCACCGTCTCCGGAGTTCCACACCCAGGGAAGTCACACACAATTACAGAACTATTAAGCCAGGCCGGCATTCCTTTACTCGCAGTTAGGTTCATTACTCGTCGTAATGTTGGTTCAAAAACGTTTAATTCAGGTCAGAAATAAACCTAACGTGACCTACCAACTGCAGTAGAGACGAGTGGATTTCATGAGTTCAAGTACGTTTATTGAGACAATAAAATATATCTCTATGGTCCCGTCTATCCTGACCCCTTCCAAGTGCTATATAGTCGTAATGGCTTGGCGCTTTCCCCTCTCATAGTTCCCTTCCTTTCTTTTCCTTCAATGGGATAGAGTAGCTTAGGCTATTTCCCCTCCCCTATATTTCATTAATATTGCACCAAGAACATTTGCTGTTCACTTCTGTGCTTGAAATACACACAAACATACCCACGGACAAGAACACAATCGCCAGCATAGACATACACAAATGAAGCTACTACGAACAATAAGGAATATGTAGACTCAATCATACACACGAAAACAAACACACACACACATGGGGCTTCAAGAAGGCGACAGCGTAAACCAAAACTACTTAATTTTGAATACATTTTTATATTTAAACTGAGAAGGAGGCCACAACGAACACACCTCCACTACTGTAACATAACAGCGAATAATACATAAATATAAACACTCAAAACACAAGCACATACACAGGTTAATACCATACACTAGATTCTGAATACGCAATTAGCCTAATACAATTGAGTGCGCAGTACATACACAAAAATACACACACGTCCAAAGGCACATACACGTGTAGACACGCATACCAAACACACCCATACCAACACAGGCAGGAAGATACATACACAAACATGCGCGGGTACACAGCATGACACAGTGTAGGGGAGGGAGCCTAGTGTCATGTGTCACTCCTACACTTCCCACGGTAACTTGGTCTTTCTTAAGTCAACACAAATAACCTCACTCAAGTTATTAAATATATAATCAAAACCTTCATTGTAATTTTCACGTTAATCTTGAAAAATTATAACCCAATATATATATATACGAGGCTGAGCAAGCAAGATCGTTGACGTTCAAACCTTTGACTGATTGTGAACAATTCGCTTGTATGTGGCCGTTTGTGGGTGCCTGGCGGAGCTCTGTACACACACACCTTAGAAATGCTCACACATACCCAAGGTATAATACCCCCCACCCCACATACACAAGCACCCTAGGGATACTCACACACACGCAAGCACCCTAAAGTTTCCCTGCACACACAAGCACCCTAAAGTTTCCCTGCACACACAAGCACTCTAAAGTTTCCCTGCACACACAAGCACCCTAAAGTTTCCCTGCACACACAAGTACCCTAAAGTTTCCCTGCACACACAAGCACCCTAAAGTTTCCCTGCACACACAAGCACCCTAAAGTTTCCCTGCACACAAGCACCCTAAAGTTTCCCTGCAAACACAAGCACCCTAAAGTTTCCCTGTACACACAAGCACCCTACAGTTTCCCTGCACACACAAGCACCCTAAAGTTTCCCTGCACACACAAGCACCCTAAAGTTTCCCTGCACACACAAGCACCCTAAAGTTTCCCTACACACACAAGCACTCTACAGTTTCCCTTTACACACAAGCACTCTACAGTTTCCCTGTACACACAAGCACCCTAAAGTTTCCCTGCACACACAAGCACCCTAAAGTTTCCCTGTACACACAAGCACCCTAAAGTTTCCCTGTACACACAAGCACCCTAAAGTTTCCCTGCACACACAAGCACTCTACAATTTCCCTGTACACACAAGCACTCTACAGTTTCCCTGTACACACAAGCACCCTAAAGTTTCCCTGCACACACAAGCACCCTAAAGTTTCCCTGCACACACAAGCACCCTAAAGTTTCCCTGCACACACAAGCACCCTAAAGTTTCCCTGCACACACAAGCACCCTAAAGTTTCCCTGCACACACAAGCACTCTACAGTTTCCCTGCACACACAAGCACCCTAAAGTTTCCCTGTACACACAAGCACCCTAAAGTTTCCCTGCACACACAAGCACTCTGCAGTTTCCCTACACACACAAGCACCCTACAGTTTCCCTACACACACACAAGCACCCTAGATATACCCGCGCACACACAAGCACCCTAAAGTTTCCCTACACACACAAGCACCCTAGATATACCCGCGCACACACCTTAAAAACATCAGCGGACGAATACACTAAGAGATACTCTCACGCACAATGCACTAAGAGATACCCGCACGCATGCACGACGCACTAAGAGATACCCGCACGCATGCACGACGCACTAAGAGATACCCGCATTCACGCACTAAGAGATGCCCGCACGCACGCACGGCGCACTATGTCTAAGAAATACCTCGCAGACACGCTCCTCAACTGCTAGCAATTTATTCATTTTAGCCAAAGCTCCGTTGCCGCGCATCTAGTGCACAGTTGTCTATGGAATCCGCGTGGCGTTGTGTCGTTACATAAGGGTGGAGGGTTGTGAGGAAGGCCGGTGGAGCGTCAAGTAGGAGACACGCGGGAGCTATATATAGTTAGTGAGGCCCGGTTGTCATGGTGTTGTTGTTCCAGAGACTCCGGTTCACGGCCCTTCTCATTCTTCCCGCCAACCATTAATCTTACGTCATCTGTCGCTTGGCTGCTGCTCGCCAGCCTTACCTTCCCGGGTTCCAATCGGCTCAGATTTGCAGGCCCGCCTCACTTACCCCTGAGACACTCCACAAAAGCCCGGCCATTGTTGTCTCCGCACCCGCTACCTTGAACCTTCAGCCAACCTCTCACTTCACATTTATTCTGCTTGTCCTGGGCACAAACTCTCTCTCTCTGACGTTACTCTCCCTCTTGTTAGTCATGCTGTACCTGCCCTCGTCCGGAGCAAGAAGGGAAGGGGGGGGGGGTACACTTTACAGCCACAGAATAGTCGGTCAAGTAAATTTGCACTACCATTTGTTACACCAACCTTGGCCTTTGCGAATTCCGGCCCCCCACTGAGGGTAAGCGGCCCCCACCTCCACCGTGCGCGTTACATCCCGGACCTCTTCAAAATAACCGTCTAATTTATAGATAAACTTTTCCGTTTTAACTACTGGTAAATAGCATTTGGACTTGTGAAGTAATTACAGGTGGCCGTCATCACTGGCGAGGCATGAATGTTGAAGCGCAGACCAATATGACATGATGGCTGACCGTTGCTTCCGTGGGCAGTAATGAGAGTGTGGCCACACGTGGTGCACGTGTTGCTGCCTCACACCTTACTACCTCATAACTGCCCAGTATTTAGTCTTATTGCCCTCGCTCTCTCTCTCACCGAATCGTTATAAAGATACAATTAAAACAGAAGATTTGATGCGGCCGCCTTCCTGAGAGTCGTGTAAATGCATGTGGTGGGCAAGCAGGCTCAGCGGCGCTGAGTGCGTTAGCTGGGGAGGGTACAGCGGGGCAGCGCGAGGAGACACAAACAATAGTGCTGGGTGGGGGAGGGTGGGGGCAGGGCGGGCATGTTTGTGCGCTGGCAGAGCGCGTAAGCCCGGGTAAATGACTTTCACATGCTGGGCGTCGACCACACCTCCCGCCGGACACCCCCACAACCACCTCATCTACGTAACCAACCTTCCCGCGCCACCCTCTTAACCTTCCAATTCACTTTTCACATTATTGCAGTCTCACACTCTCTTGATTACGTTTCTCACAGACATATTGTATTTCTCTTGCGCGAGTTCAGTCATCTGAGTATACGGCAATCCTTCGCAACACGTCTCAACCCTTTTGTTCCATATATCCACTCTGATCCAAATTTGATAACAAATATAAATGCGTATATTATTTACCTAATCATGTTATTAGAAACATATTTAAAAAAAATTGCTAAAAAGCAAGGCTATAAGTGAAATTGGAAAATTTGTTTTGTGCTAGGATGAGGGAGGAGCGGGCGGGACTCCCCGGTGGGAGCGCTCATCCTCCTTCATCACTCCCTTGCCGGCCTTGTTTACGTTTTAAAGCTGCAGGATTAAAGTAAACAGTTTCATTGTTTGTCAAACTATTTCTTGTAAATAAAAGTAAATTTTGTATTAGTAATGAATGAGTGGTGACATCTTGGGGGTACCTGGTGGGTTCTCGCGGGACCTGGTACGTTCTCGCGGGACCTGGTACGTTCTCGCGGGACCTGGTACGTTCTCGCGGGACCTGGTACGTTTCCGCGGGACCTGGTACGTTCTCGCGGGACCTGGTACGTTCTCGCGGGACCTGGTGCATTCTCGCGGGACCTGGTACGTTCTCGCGGGACCTGGTGCATTCTCGCGGGACCTGGTGGGTTCTCGCGGGACCTGGTGGGTTCTCGCGGTATCCGGTGCGTTTCGTGAGACCTGGTGCGTTCCTGGGGACCGGTGTGATAGCTAAGTTGTGGGTTGCCACTAATTAGGTTACCCATTTGTAAAGACATTCCAGAAGGACGGTCGTCCGTTCCATAGTTGTGTAGTTCCTAGTCTTCTAGGCCTCGTGACCCCTGGTGGCTGCCGTGTGCACTCACAAGTTGTGGTGATGAGGGGTGCAAGGTGACGCCTCGTGCCACAGGTGATGGCACCCGGGGCACCCTGGCAGCCACCGGGGGCATGAGGCCTTGAAGGCAACGGGCGACGTGTTTCGCAGTGTGATGAACCACACTCAGTGTAGGATGATCACACTGCGACACACTCGCCCTTCACGTTGCTCAGGGACGATGACGCCGTCTTTCACCTTCCTTTAATCACCTTCACCATCTTCTCATGTGTGCCAAGTAGCAGGGGGGCGCCCCCAGCCTCTCGTCTCAGGAGCGTGTGCAATATTATATAAGACTTTATATCGCTGAGGACGTCCCCCCGTTGCTGGTCCTTCACTCCGTCGTGTAGGTCCTCCAGAGAGCCGCAGCTTCACCGCCACACCGCGAGATGAGAGGCGAGGCGTGTCGGCCATGATGCGGTGGTCGCCTCCCACCATCAACGACGTGTCGTCCTTGCTGGAAGGCACGCGAGGCCAATGTGCAATAATGGGCGTGTGTGGGCGGCATGTGTGTGTGAGAGAGAGTGCCAGCCCAGTGCCTGCCACACTTCAGCCGGTGTGAGAGTGCCAGCCCGGTGTGAGAAGCCGCTGACCAGCGACCTTTCATATCCTACACATCTCACCAACATCTGTCGTCAACATTACAAATTCACCAGTGATGATATTTCATGTACATAAATGCTTCCAGTGATTAATAAGTGATTTTTACGACGCGGAAGAAAAACGAATCTTGTCCTGCTTCTGGAAGTTGGTGGGGCCGCCAGGAAGGTGAGGCACCAGAACACGCCCACTGACCTTACGACTTTTCTCTGTGAATGACCAGTGAGTGGGAGCCCCAGTGAGTGGGAGCCCCAGTGAGTGGGAGCCCCCCAGTGAGTGGGGGGGCCCCCGTGTATGTCAGGTTCTCCGGTACATGACAAGGAGAAGTGGGGTTCACAATGTGGAAGTGTTTAGTAGGGTCAATATAGCTGGTCTTGCCACAAAATGTTAACCGTGTTGGGTAACTTCTCTTACAACTCGTCCAGTCAAGAATTCAGGGATCAATTTGCCTCCAGATGGTGTTGTTTATAACGGGTTATAACGGGAGCAGGTTGTTGTAGTAGTGCATTTTTTGGTGATTGTTTATGATTATTATTTGGCATTTTCCTAGTAGGTTAAGTTGTGAGAGAGTGTGTTAGCTTTAGGCATGAGTCGCCTACCATGCTCGAAGCACTTGCTTGATGCTGTTCAAGTTTCTTATTACAAGGAGTAACGCTTACGACAGCGGAAGATGAACTCTGAAGTTGTTAACTTAAGACTGAAGAAAGTTCAACATTCGCTTGTATGAAAGTATGTAAACTTAGTATAAATCAAGTTGGTGATTTGAGGTGAAGATAAGGAGGGAAGGTTGTTTCCCTCCTGTTGATACAGGGTCTTAATCTAGTGTGTACTCCCAGCACTCTCGGAGTGTCAGAGTGCCGGCCTCAGAGTGCCGCCCGCCTGCCTCTTCAACACAAGTCTACTCACATTAGAGTACATATTTTCTCACTAAATGTTCACATGTAAAATAATGTTCAGATTGATTTGTTGGAAATCAATTGTAAAACTCATATTTTAACAATAAATGCCTGCAAAATATTTTTTTTTACACATTTTTTGAAGTGTAGTTTTAAAGTATTTGTGATATCATGGTAAAGAGGCAGGCTGGCGGAGGTGAGAGGTCGGGTATCTGTACGTAGGTAAATGTAAAGAAATATTATGTTGACTTAAACATTCTGAACAGGTGGTGGTTTACCGGTGTGAGAACCTTTGTCCACCCGGTGTCTCACAGGGTACTGGTCCACCCGGTGTCTCACTGGGTACTGGTCCACCCGGTGTCTCACTGGGTACTGGTCCACCCGGTGTCTCACTGGGTACTGGTCCACCCGGTGTCCCACAGGGTACTGGTCCACCCGGTGTCTCACTGGGTACTGGTCCACCCGGTGTCTCACAGGGTACTGGTCCACCCGGTGTCTCACTGGGTACTGGTCCACCCGGTGTCTCACTGGGTACTGGTCCACCCGGTGTCTCACTGGGTACTGGTCCACCCGGTGTCTCACTGGGTACTGGTCCACCCGGTGTCCCACTGGGTACTGGTCCACCCGGTGTCCCACAGGGTACTGGTCCACCCGGTGTCTCACTGGGTACTGGTCCACCCGGTGTCTCACTGGGTACTGGTCCACCCGGTGTCTCACTGGGTACTGGTCCACCCGGTGTCTCACTGGGTACTGGTCCACCCGGTGTCTCACTGGGTACTGGTCCACCCGGTGTCTCACTGGGTACTGGTCCACCCGGTGTCTCACTGGGTACTGGTCCACCCGGTGTCTCACAGGGTACTGGTCCACCCGGTGTCTCACAGGGTACTGGTCCACCCGGTGTCTCACTGGGTACTGGTCCACCCGGTGTCTCACTGGGTACTGGTCCACCCGGTGTCTCACTGGGTACTGGTCCACCCGGTGTCTCACAGGGTACTGGTCCACCCGGTGTCTCACTGGGTACTGGTCCACCCGGTGTCCCACTGGGTACTGGTCCACCCGGTGCCCCACTGGGTACTGGTCCACCCGGTGTCCCACTGGGTATTAAACACACCAGTACTGTCTGTTACTCATGTACAGAAAGTCCAGTTTACAATTACAGTCAAATACGATATTTAAAGAAGCAATATATATAGATTGACCAAATTTTTAATTGGTAATGTTGATAAGGAACCAAGTCAACACACCTCCCAAGCCACTCAGGGCAGGTAGCCATTGCTTTGTTCTTTCTCCACGATCATCACTGACCCTCTTGTCATAGCTAGTTCCTCTTTAGCTAATATTGTATGCATGTTGTGTATTGTTGTCTATAATTAAGGTTGTGGGCGCGGGTGGGCGGCCCTCGGGAGGGCTCCTGTGGGCGGCCCTCGGGAGGGGCTCCTGTGGGCGGCCCTCGAGAGGGCTCCTGTGGGTGGCCCTCGGGAGAGGCTCCTGTGGGCGGCCCTCGGGAGGGGCTCCTGTGGGCGGCCCTCGGGAGGGCTCCCGTGGGCTGCCGCTCGCCCGCCGCCACCACCAAACACCTGACGGAGGTTGTGGGTGTCAGGACCCCGTGGTCAGCGCTGATACAGGCGCTTATTATTGTTATTCCACATAGCGCTGAGGACGTGGGCCTCCTGACGGTGGAGGAGGGGAAGCACGGTGCAAGACCTCGCTACAAAGGAGTTGAGAATTATATTATTTTTATATCGCGAGGTCTTGGCACTGCTGACCCTCTCCCACCCCACATTGCTGTTGGTGCCACTCTGGTGCCCTGGTGCGCCGCAGTGGTTACCACACAACTTTCCAAAACAACCTTTTCTATCTCCCGAAAAATCTTAGTACAACAAATTAAATACATTGTTTACAACTGTTTTTCATTCGATAACTAATGTCTGGATATTTTGATACTAAATGTGCTTCGCTCCAGACGAGTCCTGCAGCCCTCAGTACCTCCCTTAACCCGCCAGCCTCTGTTGGTCATTGCCACGCTATCGTGGGTTGGTAGTCTAGCCCTCAAGGGCTAGGCTATACAACACGCAACACTCGCACTCACACGCAGCCTGCATCCTCACTGGTGTATCCCTGCAGACACTTGTCTCCAGGTAAAGGCAAAAACACCGAGATTCGCGCTATATTCAAACTCCTCCACAAGGAAAATGCATTATGTATTTAAGGCTTTTTCTTCAATTCGCCCGTGTTAGATGTTTATGTTGTGTGTGAGGCAGATGTTGTGTGGGGGGTCCTCCACTGTACCTGTGGTATCACCACTGTACCTGTGGTACCACCACTGTACCTGTGCGGTGTGCCAGGGTTCAGAGTGGTTGCAGTGTCCGCTGTGAGCGTGGCTGTGGCTCTCAGTCACTGCACAGTGACCTGCCCCTTGGAGGCGTGTTTAGCGGGCTGGTTTGTTCCTCTGTGTTAAACTTGTGATTCGTGATACTCCAGAATACTTTTATGATACAAAGTTAAATCAAAGTTTTAATGTGGATTAAATATGATTTAATATTTGATTGTCTTCTTGTTTGCCTCGCAAACCAAATGATTACAGAATATGGAATCCAGTTATAGGAGTAAGATATTAATGTGTTGGTGTGGCTGCCAGTTGCTTGTTCCAGCAAGCTGTGACTGGCAGCCGCGTCCGCCTGCCACCTCTGGTCACCTCAGCTGCTCTATTATTATTATTATTGCACTTCATCTATTGATCTCTTGGTTAGTGTCCATGGTATGAGGAGCAGCGCCTATTGGTGGGGTCCATCACTGTGAGCACCAGGTCATGTGTTCCAGCACCAGGTCATGTGTTCCAGCACCAGGTCATGTGTTCCAGCACCAGGTCATGTGTTCCAGCACCAGGTTATACTCTTGTGTTCCAGCACCAGGTCATACTCTTGTGTTCCAGCACCAGGTCATACTCTTGTGCTCCAGCACCAGGTTATACTCTTGTGCTCCAGCACCAGGTTATACTCTTGTGCTCCAGCACCAGGTTATACTCTTGTGCTCCAGCACCAGGTTATACTCTTGTGCTCCAGCACCAGGTTATACTCTTGTGCTCCAACACCAGGTCATACTCTTGTGTTCCAGCACCAGGTTATACTCTTGTGTTCCAGCATCAGGTTATACTCTTGTGCTCCAGCACCAGGTTATACTCTTGTGCTCCAGCACCAGGTTATACTCTTGTGCTCCAGCACCAGGTCATACTCTTGTGTTCCAGCACCAGGTTATACTCTTGTGTTCCAGCACCAGGTCATACTCTTGTGCTCCAGCACCAGGTTATACTCTTGTGCTCCAGCACCAGGTTATACTCTTGTGCTCCAGCACCAGGTTATACTCTTGTGCTCCAGCACCAGGTCATACTCTTGTGTTCCAGCACCAGGTCATACTCTTGTGCTCCAGCACCAGGTTATAATCTTGTGCTCCAGCACCAGGTCATACTCTTGTGTTCCAGCACCAGGTTATACTCTTGTGCTCCAGCACCAGGTCATACTCTTGTGCTCCAGCACCAGGTTATACTCTTGTGCTCCAGCACCAGGTTATACTCTTGTGCTCCGCACCAGGTTATACTCTTGTGCTCCAGCACCAGGTTATACTCTTGTGCTCCAGCACCAGGTTATACTCTTGTGCTCCAGCACCAGGTCATACTCTTGTGCTCCAGCACCAGGTTATACTCTTGTGCTCCAGCACCAGGTTATACTCTTGTGCTCCAGCACCAGGTTATACTCTTGTGCTCCAGCAGTATTTCAGTGTTAAATACAGAAGTTTAGATATAATCAAGATCTTATGCGATAACATTCTTTTTTCAGTATTATTCATATTGGAAACAAGTGACAGATTGCCAGGACTGACTTAACATATAACAACACTTAACATATAACGACACTAACAACACATAAACAAACACAGCAGCGACACGCCACTAGTTCAGTAGCGACTGAGAAAGGTGCTGAGGTAATCAGGTCCTCCCGTGGCGGAGTGCATTCTTGTGAGGCCGACGAGGATTGGGAATATAATTGGACGTCCTGGAATTGAAACTCTTATTTCCTGCCTTTGATCAATAAGGAAATCATGATATTGATTTTGCCCTGCATCCTCTAGGCCTGGCGGCGGCCTCCTCCTTAACTTAACACTCGTCTTGAACCAAGCAGCCATTTTATGTTGAGCAATAGTTTGTTATCGTGAGTAAGCGTTATTAAAACAAGACGAGTAATTTATTGTGAAAAGATTATGGAAGGATCGCAAATTTAACTTCCCGTGAACTGGCTGGCAATAAGCCTCAGGGTCACAGGCCTGAATTTTCCCCTCTCGATCAGCTGACTCACGCTGTGTGCGAACCTTGCCATATCTTGCTTTACCAATTGTCAATCAAGCCTCATATTTTACACCTAGATTTAAATGAATAAATTCAGTCGAGTTACGTTGGTAAGCGATAACAGATTATTTA
>WNGS01067013.1:0-13505 GCA_020271785.1 Procambarus virginalis | reverse complement strand
GACGTAGAATGTGTGAGAAGATAGGGTAGATAAAGGATGGCAGTTGACTTGGAAGGAACGGGTAAAGGCAGATGTTAAGGGCAGAGACGAACTGGAATGAAGCTAAATGATGAGGAGTAACAGGGAAGGCCAGGTGAGGAGAAGGGAAAGGGTAGAAACAGGAAGGCAGGTGTGGGCAGGAGATGAGCACGTATGTAGGTAAAGGGTAGCGGTGAGCAGGGGAGGACACGTGAGAGGTAGAGAAGGTAACAGACCTGGCCAGGTGAGAGGAAAGGGTGTAGCTGCGGCGGGCAAGGAAAGGCAGCAAGGTAGTCTATGTGTAAAGTCATCCTTCATTTAGTTAAAAAAAAAATTGTCCCAAAGAAATACCAGGTTCCTCTCTCACCACCTTCGTTCACCCTTGTACTGAATTCCCCTTCAATAATACCCACACACACTCAGATAAATACATCCCTAAATTTATAATACACCTGGTATACTCATATTAGATAATACAGCACCTGGGTCCTGGACTAATAAATATACACTCCAACAGCATTAAAAACGCAGACCAATGGGAAAGAGCCACAATACACATTCCTTAACCCAACAATGTTTGATTGTTCGTGATTCACCATTGATACTTCTCTTCATTTACAAGTCATAGCACTGTTGGCAGCCCGCAGGTGGCGCGCGTGTTAATGAAAGACTGAGTGAGAAGAGAGACAGAAAAAGATTGAAGAAAAAGAGGCAAGAGATGGAGCTGATCAGTTTTTGTTCGCCGGCCAGTGTCCATGATTCGGCTCTTTCAGCTGAGGTGTATGGCTTCCTAGGATCCTGGGAGTCATTACTGGCCCTCAGCTACAATCAGGGTTGTTCATGTAGCTAGGTCTGGGTCCTAGGAGTCCCCTCCACACACACACACACACACACACACACACACACACACACACACACACACACACACCACACACACACACACACACACACACACACACACATGCGCAGCCTGACGACATAACGAGCAAGCATGAAAAATATTATAGTTAGGAAGGTTAAGGTAAGGAGGGTGGTACGCAAGTCGATGCGTCACTGTCGGCTCACCTATGTTTGTCGGCTTGACTGACAGATGGCGAGGTGGCGGCCAACCATGTGTTCGGCCAAGAGCTGACCTTCTCCTGCCTCTCCTTCCTTCACAAACTCTCTCGTCCTCCCATCACCACTTCTCACTCCAGATCCAACCTAAAATTGCACCCAAAAAAAGACTTAACCTCCATTAAAACAATCAAGCAAGATCCCTTCCCCTCCGGGATCTGAGGTAAGCCAGACAAATAATTGTTGTGAGCTCATAAAACAACCCACAGCAGGCAGATGGGGTGATGTCGGGGATGCAAGGGACGTTAGGTAAAGAAAAAACAACCATCATTTGGTAAATTGAAAATTGCTGCTAATGTCAGCAATGATGAACGGTGTTTATGAGGTCTGTCTGCTTCTTTAACCTCCTCCTCCTTCAGGCACAACAGTTATAAACAAAACAACGGACGCTAATTTAGGAATTAGAGGCCAATAATGACGATAAAGGAATCCTAAATGAAATATATAATATAGCAGGTAGATGATTTTATAAGGAACCGATGGGCGATACAGCAATTGTATAGCGAGGGGAAAGATTTTAAGTTGAAATTTATGTCATTAATGATTGAACCTTGCGGTTACCTTGCGATGATTTCGGGGCTCAACGTCTCCCCGGCCCGGTCTTCGACCAGATCTTGAAGCATTATTGAGACAAATTAGGGTCCAGGACGAACCGAAACGTCATCAATTTAATTTCATACGTGTGTGTGTTGATCCAGCCAGGTTGTTGTGGCTTCACTACATGTTCATAAGACTTTAGAGCAGATGGAACAAAAAAGAGATGTTAAACGGTAATGACAACCGCAAGTCGACTCGAACCCCCACCAACATAATGGTAAGTTGAGGATGCTTTTATCCCTTTTTTTCTGTTGTTCAGCTCAAGCGTTCGTTACATTCTTTGAGGTTAAGATTAGACGGTACAGCGCTGTGGGCAAGACATTTGTGGTTTCTGAAATTACTCGACAAATATAGCTTTGTTGTCTGTCTCCAGGGTGAGCGGTGTGACAGTCTTTCTCACTCTCGCTTTTAAAGATATGCTTAACGAAAGTTATGTGTATAACGAGAACCGTCTTTAACGGAAGCTGTGTTTAACTAAAGCTGAGTTTAACGAAAGTTCTGCTTACCGGAATGCTAAGTGTAACGAAAGCTGCAGTTAACGATTGTTTCATCGTTATGGGTTGGACTTGTATATGATTGGGATTGGGTGGTTATAAATAGGAGCTGCCTCGTATGGGCCAATAGGCCTTCTGCAGTTGCCTTTGTTCTTATGTTCTTATGTTCATGAAACTAATTTTAGCGAAAGCAGTGGCTTCATGGTGAGCATGTCACGTCAGAAAATCAGAACAACACTGGCCACTACTGACCTAATATACAACTCTTCCCCATCACCGGTCTCTTAAACCATTCGTTACCAGGTCCTGTGCCTAATAACTAGCTAGCCAAGCCGCTCCGATGCCCCCAACAGATGTCTGTAACGAAGATGTTATCTGCAAAACACTTGCGGAGGCCATCAAACACTCACGCACCTCCCCACTCTAATAAACAATGGCCAAATGCTCTCTAATCCAGCCTCAAAACTTAGTTTATGAATCCAAAAAAACTTTACATACTTGATTACGTTCGAAATTTTTTCGAACAGTGTTTCTATCTTCTCTGTGTCCGATTCACACCTTTCTAAATGCTCACCCGCTTGCTGCAAATACTAATAATTTACCCAAAAAACACAGCACCTGATCTAACCTTTATCAGGTCTATCTATATACTGAATTAAAATAATCATTAATATTATTACAATTTGAGAAATTATAGTCTTTACTTAACCAGTACGTAAAGACCGACAAATGTTTGGGGTCAGCCGCAGCACACATGCACACACACACACACACACACACACACAGACCAGGGGCAGGTAGCCTGGTGGATAGCACGCAGGATTCGTAAATCTGTGGCGCGGGTTCGATTCCCGCACCCGGCAGAAACAAATGGGCAAAGTTTCTTTCACCCTATGCCCCTGTTACCTAGCAGTAAATAGGTACCTGGGAGTTAGTCAGCTGTCACGGGCTGCTTCCTGGGGTGTGTGTGTGTGTGGTGTGTGAAAAAAAAAGTAGTTAGTGTAGTTAGTAAACAGTTGATTGACAGTTGAGAGGCGGGCCGAAAGAGCAAAGCTCAACCCCCGTAAAATACAACTTATACAACTAAGTGAATACACACACACACACACACACACACACACACACACACACACACACACACAAGTGTGTGTGTGTGTGTGTGTGTGGAACTTTAAGAACAAGAGGTCATAGATATAAACTAGCTAAACACAGATGCCAAAGAAATAGAAAATTCACTTTTGCAAACAGAGTTGTAGACGGTTGGAACAAGTTAGGGGAGAAGGTGGTGGAGGCCAAGACCGTCAGTAGTTTCAAAGCGTTATATGACAAAGAGTGCTGGGAAGACGGTACACCACGAGCGTAGCTCTCATCCTGTAACTACACTTAGGTAATTACACACACACACACACTTACTCATCTGTGAAACACCTGTGACATCCTCATACACACACACACATACACTCAAACACACACACACCTGTCTCACCAAATGTTAAACATCTGCCTCACATGTGCTATTCATACATTAATTACATACACCGAAGAATTGCAATGGGCCAGCTAAGATACTATAATACATGGCTTTATTGAAGATAAGCCTTTGGAAAAGTGATTGCCAGATGGTGTATTAAATTGAATTTATTTTAATATAGCCTTGTCTTCATCGAATAGTTAAATGATATAGCATGAAATTTATTTAGTCATATTATTTACGGATATATGATATACAAGTATGACTAACAGATTCTAGCCACCAATTAGTAAAAATATAAATTGAATCCTACTGCATAATACATCATACAAAGTATATACACAGATCTCAAGTTGTTGCGACGTATGAATCCTGATTCTTGATGCATATACACTGAGATTTGACCCATACTTCTGCCCACCCACCTATTGACCATTCCAGTGGTAGGGGAGTGGGTAAGGTGGTGAGGGGGGGAGGGTAAGTGGGCAACTCAGTAAGACATGTGTCACCTGTCACCTGTCATTCACGCTACACTCGTTACTTATGACACAAATTACTCAGTCTTTTGAAGGATCCGTCTAGCTGGCCAGGAAGTAAAAGCCTAAGTAGGAGGAGGTTGTGGGGAGGGACAGCAGTGTAGGGAGGATGTTATTGAAATTTTTTTGAAAAGTTGTTGGCACCCTATTCACTTAAAGTGCTGTCTGGCTGTGTCTATGGCACTTCTAATCCCCACTAAGGCTCCTCTACTCTCCAAACATACAAACATCCCAACTATACTAACAACCCATTTCTCTACTTCAAGTTAAACACAATATCGTCCTCCTTACTCACCCATCCAAGCCTGTCGTTCATCCTTTGCCGATCAGTTTGTCAAGTAATTCGCTACTTTTTCCAGTTGTCCGTCACGACCGTGAAATTGTGGATTAAACACTCATTCACGTGATGTTTACCTCGCCAACATTGTAATGGGGAATGATACGTGTATAATAGTTTTGTTGGTCGACAAGTCCCGTACGAACGTTGGAATTGAGGATTAGCGACTACTTGGGAGCCATACGACCAAAGCGATGCAATTATTATACGTATATTTTCTCGATAACTTTATGAAGAATAAATTTATTAATGCCTATTCCCATACAATTCAATTTCTTTCTTTATTATGCATTCCATACCCATCCCGTGGGCGGTGGTGTAAAGGATTACAGAGGCACATAATCGGTTCAGGAACTGAACCCTATTATGATAAAAATTATAATTAGTATGATTATTACCATTATTATTATTATTAAAATTTCAATATATATATGTATATATATATATATATATATATATATATATATATATATATATATATATATATATATATATATATATATATATATATATATATATATGAATGAAAACTCACACCCCAGAAGTGACTCGAACCCATACTCCCAGGAGCAACGCAACTGGTATGTACAAGACGCCTTAAACCACTTGACCATCACGACCGGACATAATGAGGTGATAGCCGAAGCTATTTGAACCACCCCACCGCCGGCACCCGGATGGTTATCTTGGGCATAGCATTTTACCAAATCACCTCATTCTTTGGGGCACACGTGAGGAACACAAATGCGAACAAGCCTGAATGGTCCCCAAGACTATATGAGAATGAGTTTTCATTCGCATATAGTCCTGGGGACCATTCAGGCTTGTTCGCATATATATATATATATATATATATATATATATATATATATATATATATATATATATATATATATATATATATATATATATATGCCTTTTAGATAAATTCCCTAGCTGTAAAAGCTTTCAAACTCTATCACAACACCTACTGTAACCTGAAAAATAGGTCTCTTGTAACCAAAACAATAGGCCTTCTGTACCTCCTTAAGAATAGGTTTGTAATCCTAAGGACAATTCGTCTAGAACCCTAGCAATAAGTATCTTGTAGCTCTAACTTTAAGTATCTTTCATCTTTCGGCAGCAAGATTCCCTACAACCCTAACCCTAGGGTTGTAGGGTTCAATACTAATAAATAGTTGCAGACGAGGAGTCACAATAACGTGGCTGAAATATGTTGACCAGACCACACACTAGAAAGTGAAGGGACGACGACGTTTCGGTCCGTCCTGGACCATTCTCAAGTCGATTGTGAAACGTCGAAACGTCGTCGTCCTTTCACTTCCTAGTGTGTGGTTTGATCAACATAATAACAAGTTATCTACCGTTAAACGACTTGATTCCCAACACCACTATCGTCCTCCAAATACCATCATTACTTGTCTCCAAAACAGAATGATGACAACAACACGTGTCACCACCTCCCTTGATTGCCCCTAAGCCTGTTAAATGCGGACACGTGCCTTAACTGCCTCGTTTCGGTCCCTAACCAACAGCCTAACGCCAACCACAACTACCCTCTAGCTCACGTGAAGTAGGGGCTCGATTCGCAACCTATTTACCGTGAGGGTTACGCCCGTGTGTTTGATTGGATTGAACACCTGATAAGGTACACATGTTTATGAGATGGTGGCAGCGGTGGGGAACGAGGAGGATGCGAGCGGGGTGTTAATGATTCGGTTTGGAGTTGGGGGAGGACGAGACTGTTAGGGGGGGAAGGGGGGTGTAGCGGGTTGTTAGAGGTGAAGGATAGAGGGGGAGATCGGTGGAGAGTTCAGAATAGAGTGAGTTCTGTAATATCGTCCTGATATTAATAGTTACCAAAGATATCATGTATTAAATGGATAGATACATGTGAAAGATACAGCACTGAATACAGTGTCACGTTCAATTCTAGGGAATATGAAGTAGTTATGAACTCATTGGACACGTCATAATATCCTGTTGTTAAACTAAGTCCGAAAGGTGAATCTCATCTCAAAAGGTGAATCTCAGAAATCTCAGAAAGGTGAATCTCATCTCAAGAATCATCTCATCTCAAGATCAAGAATCATCTCAAGATAACCTCAAGAAGAAGTGTCTCAGTTTCTTTGGTTGTGAACTCTATGATCTGAGTTTGATGCTCCATGTTAAGCTAAATTACTCAGGAAATTATGAAGATGCATTTTAGCTGTCCATTCTTGCCCTAATTATGATCTGCTGTCTGGTAAATTTCCACACATGGAAGGAAGGAATTATCAAGGGAAAGCGCCAAGCCATTACGACTATATAGCACTGGGAAGGGGTCAGGATAAGGATTTGGGATGGGACGGGGGAAGGAATGGTGCCCCAACCACTTGGACGGTCGGGGATTGAACGCCGACCTGCATGAAGCGAGACCGTCGCTCTACCGTCCAGCCCAAGTGGTTGGTTCCACACATGGAGAGGCTGCAGGACCCATTAAGTTCAGTAGAACTTTGGTTTCAACTCCTTTTTGACCATGTCGTAGCTCAGTCGATTAAGGCAGCATCTGGGATGCTGTTGGACGCAGGTTCGAATCCTCGTCACGGCTCTTGTAGATTTGTTCCACACATGGACTTAAAAATAATAATTCCAAGGCAAATTTCCTCCTTTAATTATCTATCTAGCAAAATGCATAACTTTTTGTTTTACGTGCAATCGCTTATAAAAGTATTTAACAAAAAATACTACTTAAGAATGAGCTATGTCTATAGAAGTGGAGCGGGTGTCCAGTAACGAATAAAACAAGTAGTTAATAGTGAACACGGATACTGCGTCACGATGCTTCGTATAATTACAGCGTGACTATCAGAAAGGCTGTCAACAAGCAGTTTACATCCTGTTGAGGTCAGATCCCATTAACTCGAGCTGTGTTCAAGGTGAGTTTATTCCAAGCACCTCTGAATCTGGAGATAATATTCAAATAATTATATACAATCATGTTATTGACACGATTGTTCTGTGCTCGAATTATGTAATTTATACCTATTATTTAAGTTGAAATAATTCGTTTCATGAGGAAAGGTCTTCTTCCAGTCTTGCAATTCTTTATTTTTATAATGTATTGTTTCTTGCAAATCAAAGCCACGCAAAGTACTACTACTGCTAATTCGGGTCATGTTTAGTATCAGAGCCCAGATTAGTTTATGGAGCTGTGGTTAGTTTAAGGAGCCCCGGTTAGAATTAATCTGATGTTGAACTTGAGGCCTATCAACATGTAGTGAGGTTATTAAGGCCGTGACACTAGCTTACTGACCAACCACTATGTATACTTTAGCCCTGAACATAGTCCTGGACACAGTAAACTCTCATATATTCATACACCGAAAAGTTTGGAAATACCTCTTGGTGTAAATACTTCTTGGCAGGTTAAAGGTCCCCAACTCATTTTACCTTACAGAGAAGTTGCAGATGTTCCTATAGAGATCTCATTATAGTGGACGGGAAAGGGGGGGGGGGGAAGAGGATAGCTTCGTCACTCATTTTTGTTAATAATATGTTGAGAAAACATGATGATATGATTGATATTTGAATTGGTTGTATCTCGGTAAATATATTGTTAAAGCCTTAATATTTAAAATTAGCAAAGAAAGAGTTAACAGAAAGAAACGTCCAGTGATGCGGTAATTCTAATGGAGCATTTTGAAAACGATTCTATGGCTGGTTTTGATTTTGAGTTTTGAGAAAAATGACGATTTCGCCGAGGTGGCGATTTTTCCGTGGCAGCTCCGCTTTGCGCCATCTTTTGACAATTATTTACTGATTTAACTGACAGCTGAGCTGTGTAGCCGTCATGTCCCGAGGCACCATGCTTGTTTCTATCTTTTGGTCAGTTTTTTATTATTTGATTTAATCATTGACTATTTTCTGTTTCTATAGGAAATAAGGTAATTAAAAATCAAAAGAAAACAAAAGTTTTTTTGCCGAAAAATGACCGGCTAGCTGTGTGATGAATCATACTGAACCGCTATATATATATATTTATTTAAACACAGTTATTCACTCAATTATTCCTTGTTTATGAGCATTCTTTTGATATCCTTGATCCTGACGACATTGAAAGCATATCTGAGAGCTGTTGATATCCTGCTCTATGAATATTGTAGAAGGCATCGCATCTATGGATATCTGTTTTCCTTTGATATAATTCTGGTATGTTGTGCCACAGTGGGACTTCTATTTACTCGTTACAGCCGCCGGATTCCTTCGCGGGTATTCTACATCCTGATTATAATGTAGGATGTCCAACATCCTGAGATATCCAATATGATTAAAATAATGAGGGTAAATTCCTCATTGTGGACATCCATCATCCTTATTCAGGCACGAATCTCTCCAGTGGACATCCTGATTCAGGCAGGAATCTCTTCACTGGATATCCAGCATCCTGATTCAGGCAGGACTCTCTCCAGAGGACATTAAACATCCAGATTCTGGCAGGACTCTCTCCAGTGGAGATTCAACATCCTGAGTGAGGCAGGACTCTCTCCAGTGGATATCCAACATCCTGATTCTCGCAGGACTCTCTCCAGTGGACATCCAACATCATGATTCAGGCAGGACTCTCTCCAGTGGACATCCGACATCCTTATTCAGGCAGGACTCTCTTCAGTGGACATCTGGCATCCTGATTCAGGCAGGACTCTCTCCAGTGGACATTAAACATCCTGATTCTGGCAGGACTCTCTCCAGTGGAGATTCAACATCCTGATTGAGGCAGGACTCTCTCCAGTGGACATCCAACATCCATATTCAGGCAGGACTCTCTTCAGTGGATATCTGGCATCCTGATTTAGGCAGGACTCTCTCCAGTGGACATTAAACATCCTGATTCTGGCAGGACTTTCTCCAGTGGATATCCAACATCCATATTCATCCAGGACTCTCTCCAGTGGATATCCAACATCCTGGTTCAGGCAGGACTCTCCAGTGGATATCGAATATCCTGATTCAACCAGAATTCTCTCCAGTGGATATCCAACATCCTGATTCTGTCAGGACTTTCTTCAGTGGATATTGAACATCCTGGTTCAGGCAGGACTCACTCTAGTGGATATCCAACATCCTGATGACATTGTAGACAGATAAATTTTCTACACAGTGATTGTAGGCTGCTATAGGCTTGTAGATATAAGAAAGTGTCTACATAAATGACGAAGAAAGAAATTCATAATTTTTTAATATCCACATACTATTAGGCTGATTATAATTATTATTACTTGTTCGTCAACTCATTTTTGTTAATAATATGTTGAGAAAACATGATGATATGATTGATATTTGAATTGGTTGTATCTCGGTAAATATATGTGTTAAAGCCTTAATATTTAAAATTAGCAAAGAAAGAGTTAACAGAAAGAAACGTCCAGTGATGCGGTAATTCTAATGGTAGCATTTTGAAACGATTCTATGGCTGGTTTTGATTTTGAGTTTTGAGAAAAATGACGATTTCGCCGAGGTGGCGATTTTTCCGTGGCAGCTCCGCTTTGCGCCATCTTTGACAATTATTTACTGATTTAACTGACCGCTGAGCTGTGTAGCCGTCATGTCCCGAGGCACCATGCTTGTTTCTATCTTTTGGTCAGTTTTTTATTATTTGATTTAATCATTGACTATTTTCTGTTTCTATAGGAAATAAGGTAATTAAAAATCAAAAGAAAACAAAGTTTTTTTGCCGAAAAATGACCGGCTAGCTGTGTGATGAATCATACTGAACCGCTATATATATATATTTATTTAAACAACAGTTATTCACTCAATTATTCCTTGTTTATGAGCATTCTTTTGGATATCCTTGATCCTGACGACATTGAAAGCATATCTGAGAGCTGTTGATATCCTGCTCTATGAATATTGTAGAAGGCATCGCATCTGTGGATATCTGTTTTCCTTTGATATAATTCTGGTATGTTGTGCCACAGTGGGACTTCTATTTACTCGTTACAGCCGCCGGATTCCTTCGCGGGTATTCTACATCCTGATTATAATGTAGGATGTCCAACATCCTGAGATATCCAATATGATTAAATAATGAGGGTAAATTCCTCATTGTGGACATCCATCATCCTTATTCAGGCACGAATCTCTCCAGTGGACATCCTGATTCAGGCAGGAATCTCTTCACTGGATATCCAGCATCCTGATTCAGGCAGGACTCTCTCCAGAGGACATTAAACATCCAGATTCTGGCAGGACTCTCTCCAGTGGAGATTCAACATCCTGATTGAGGCAGGACTCTCTCCAGTGGACATCCACATCCTTATTCAGGCAGGACTCTCTTCAGTGGATATCTGGCATCCTGATTCAGGCAGGACTCTCTCAAGTGGACATTAAACATCCTGATTCTGGCAGGACTCTCTCCAGTGGAGATTCAACATCCTGATTGAGGCAGGACTCTCTCCAGTGGATATCCAACATCCATATTCATCCAGGACTCTCTCCAGTGGATATCCAACATCCATATTCATCCAGGACTCTCTCCAGTGGATATCCAACATCCTGGTTCAGGCAGGACTCTCCAGTGGATATCGAATATCCTGATTCAACCAGGACTCTCTCCAATGGATATCCAACATCCTGATTCTGTCAGGACTTTATTCAGTGGATATTGAACATCTTGATTCAGGCAGGACTCTCCAGGGGATATCCAACATCCTGGTTCAGGTAGGACTCACTCTAGTGGATATCCAACATCCTGATGACATTGTAGACAGATAAATTTTCTACACAGTGATTGTAGGCTGCTATAGGCTTGTAGATATAAAAAGTGTCTACATAAATGACGAAGAAAGAATTCATAATTTTTTTAATATCCACATACTATTAGGCTGATTATAATTATTACTACTTGTTCATCAACTCATTTTTGTTAATAATATGTTGAGAAAACATGATGATATGATTGATATTTGAATTGGTTGTATCTCGGTAAATATATGTGTTAAAGCCTTAATATTTAAAATTAGCAAAGAAAGAGTTAACAGAAAAAAACGTCCAGTGATGCGGTAATTCTAATGGTAGCATTTTGAAAACGATTCTATGGCTGGTTTTGATTTTGAGTTTTGAGAAAAATGACGATTTCGCCGAGGTGGCGATTTTTCCGTGGCAGCTCCGCTTTGCGCCATCTTTTGACAATTATTTACTGATTTAACTGACCGCTGAGCTGTGTAGCCGTCATGTCCCGAGGCACCATGCTTGTTTCTATCTTTTGGTCAGTTTTTTATTATTTGATTTAATCATTGACTATTTTCTGTTTCTATAGGAAATAAGGTAATTAAAAATCAAAAGAAAACAAAAGGTTTATGCCGAAAAATGACCGGCTAGCTGAGTGATGCATCATACTGAACCGCTATATATATATATTTATATAAACAAGAGTTATTAACTCAATTATTCTTTGTTTATGGACATTCTTTTGGATATCCTTGATCCTGACGACAATGAAAGCATATCTGAGAGCTGTTGATATCCTGCACTCTGAATATTGTAGAAGGCATCGCATCTAAGGATATCTGCTTTCCTTTGATATAATTCTGGTACGTTGTTCCTCAGTGGGACTCCTATTTACTCGTTACAGCCGCCGGATTCCTTCGTGGGTATTCTACATCCTGATTATAATGTAGGATGTCCATCATCCTGAGATATCTATAAAATTAAATTAATGAAGGCAAATTCTCATAGTGGACATCTAGCATCATGATTCAGGCAGGACTTTCTCCAGTGGATATCCAAAACCCTTATTCAGGCAGGACTTTCTCCAGTGGATATCCAAAACCCTTATTCAGGCAGGACTCTCTCCAGGGGATCCAACATCCTGATTCAACCAGGACTCTCACCAGTGATTATCCAACATCCTGATTCTGGCAGGACCCTATCCAGTAGATATCCGATATCCTGTTTCAGGCAGGACTCTCTCTAGTGGACGTCCACATGATGATTCAGGCAGGGCTCTCTCCAGTGGTTATTGAATATCCTGATTCAACCAGGACTCTCTCCAGTGGATATCCAACATCCTGATTCTGTTAGGACTTTCTTCAGTGGATATTGAACATCCTGATTCAGGCAGGATTCTCCAGTGGATATCCAACATCCTGGTTCAGGCAGACTCACTCTAGTGCATATCCAACATCCTGATGACATTGTAGACAGAAATTTTCTACACGGTGGACATTAAACATCCTGATTCTGGCAGGATTCTCTCCAGTGGAGATTCAACATCCTGATTCTGGCAGGATTCTCTCCAGTGGAGATTCAACATCCTGATTGATGCAGGACTCTCTGCAGGGGATATCCAACATCCTGATTCAACCAGGACTCTCTCCAGTGGACATGCAACATCCTGTTTCAGGCAGGACTCTCTCCAGTGGACGTCCAACATCCTGATTCAGGCAGGACTCTCTCCAGTGGATATCGAATATCCTGATTCAACCAGAATTCTCTCCAGTGGATATCCAACATCCTGATTCTGTCAGGACTTTCTTCAGTGGATATTGAACATCCTGATTCAGGCAGGACTCTCCAGGGGATATCCAACATCCTGGTTCAGGCAGGACTCACTCTAGTGCATATCCAACATCCTGATGACATTGTAGACAGATAAATTTTCTACACAGTGATTGTAGGCTGCTATAGGCTTGTAGATATAAAAGTGTCTACATAAATGACGAAGAAAGAAATTCATAATTTTTTAATATCCACATACTATTAGGCTGATTATAATTATTATTACTTGTTCATCAACTCATTTTTGTTAATAATATGTTGAGAAACATGATGATATGATTGATATTTGAATTGGTTGTATCTCGGCAAATGTGTGTTAAAGCCTTAATATTTAAAATTAGCAAAGAAAGAGTAACAGATAGAAACGTCCAGTGATGCGGTAATTCTAATGGTAG
>WNGS01067010.1:12500-16246 GCA_020271785.1 Procambarus virginalis | reverse complement strand
TTCACTGTACCATCACCATCACTACTGTGGGGTTCACTGTCAATCACACTAACTATCTCTTATCACCATCACCTGTCACTTAAATATCACTATCATTTTAATTCACCATCACCTCATTATCACTGCATATCACCATCACCTCACTATCACTGCAATATCACCATCCCCTCACTGTCACTGCTATATCACCATCACCTCACTATCACTGGTATTTCACCGTCATCTCACTATCACTGCTATATCACCATCTCACTATCACTATATCAATATCATTTCACTACCATCTCTTATATCACCATCACTTCACTATCACTGCTATATTCACCACTCACCTCGATATCACTTCTATATCACTATCATCTCACTGTCACTGCTATATCACCATCTCATTATCACTGTTATATCAACATATATCACTGCTATATCACCTACTATCACTGTTATATCACCTTCACCTCACTATCACTGCTATATCACCATCACCTCACTGTCATTGCTATATCACCATCACCTCAATATCACTGTTATATCACTATCATCTCACTGTCACTGCTATATCACCATCTCACTATCACTGCTATATCACCATTACCTCACTATCATTACTATATCACCATACCTCAATATCACTGCTGTATCACTAACATCTCACTCTCACTGCTATATCACCATCTCACTGTCACTTCTGTAACACCATCTCACCATCACTTCACTATCACTGCTATTTCACCATCACTTCACTATCACTGCTATATCATCACCTCAATATCACTGCTATATCACCGTCACCTCACTATCACTGCTATATCACCACCTCACTATCACTGCTATATCAACATCACCAGCTATCACTACTATATCACCATTACCTCACTATCTATGCTATATGACCATCACCTCACTATCACTGCTATATGACCATCACCTCACTCTCACTGCTATATCACTATCACCTCACTATCACTGCTATATCACCATCACTGCTTTATCACCATCTCACTATCACTATCATCATAACCTCACTATCAATTCTATATCACTATCACTGCCATATCACCATCACCTCACTATCACTGCTATATCAACATCACCAGCTATCACTACTATATCACCATTACCTCACTATCTATGCTATATGACCATAACCTCACTATCACTTCTATATCACCATAACCTCACTATCAATGCTATATCACCCTCACCACACTATCACTGCTATATCTCCATCACCTCATTGCCACTGCTATATCACAATCACCTCTGTATTATCACCGCTATTATTATCATCTCACTGTCGCCTGCTATTTTATCATCTCACTATCACTGCTATATCACCTCATTTTCACTGCTATATCACCATCTCACTATCACTGCTATATCACCATCACCTCACTATCACTCAGGTCCCACACATAAGGTCAGACACTAACCAACTTGAGTAACAAAACTTAACTGTGGATAAGTTGCCATGTATACATTTTACACCAAAATATAACAATGTAATATAATATTATTTCATTATCCATAGTACTAACCTATTTGTGTTACTCTACAGTTGTATATTGGTCGGTGCTTGTTATTCTGTAAATAATATTACTGCTAAACACTGCTAATTATGTTAATTGTAATAGTAATGGCAATTACGTTTTGTAACAGTTTGTGGACAGTTTCCCTGACTGTTACCATACTGGTCCATGTTGTGTTGTGATATTACCATACTTGACCATGGTGTGTTGTGATATTACCATACTGGTCCATGGTGTGTTGTGATATTACCATACTGGACCATGGTGTGTTGTGATATTACCATACTGGTCCATGGTGTGTTGTGATATTACCATACTGGTCCATGGTGTGTTGTGATATTACCATACTGGACCATGGTGTGTTGTGATATTACCATACTGGTCCATGGTGTGTTGTGATATTACCATACTGGTCCATGGTGTGTTGTGATATTACCATACTGGACCATGGTGTGTTGTGATATTACCATACTGGTCCATGGTGTGTATATTACCATACTGGTCCATGGTGTGTTGTGATATTACCATACTGGTCCATGGTGTGTTGTGATATTACCATACTGGTCCATGGTGTGTTGTGATATTACCATACTGGTCCATGGTGTGTTGTGATATTACCATACTGGACCATGGTGTGTTGTGATATTACCATACTGGACCATGGTGTGTTGTGATATTACCATACTGGACCATGGTGTGTTGTGATATTACCATACTGGACCATGGTGTGTTGTGATATTACCATACTGGTCCATGGTGTGTTGTGATATTACCATACTGGTCCATGGTGTGTTGTGATATTACCATACTGGTCCATGGTGTGTTGTGATATTACCATACTGGTCCATGGTGTGTTGTGATATTACCATACTGGTCCATGGTGTGTTGTGATATTACCATACTGGTCCATGGTGTGTATATTACCATACTGGTCCATGGTGTGTTGTGATATTACCATACTGGTCCATGGTGTGTTGTGATATTACCATACTGGTCCATGGTGTGTTGTGATATTACCATACTGGTCCATGGTGTGTTGTGATATTACCATACTGGACCATGGTGTGTTGTGATATTACCATACTGGACCATGGTGTGTTGTGATATTACCATACTGGACCATGGTGTGTTGTGATATTACCATACTGGACCATGGTGTGTTGTGATATTACCATACTGGTCCATGGTGTGTTGTGATATTACCATACTGGTCCATGGTGTGTTGTGATATTACCATACTGGTCCATGGTGTGTTGTGATATTACCATACTGGTCCATGGTGTGTTGTGATATTACCATACTGGACCATGGTGTGTTGTGATATTACCATACTGGTCCATGGTGTGTTGTGATATTACCATACTGGTCCATGGTGTGTTGTGATATTACCATACTGGTCCATGGTGTGTTGTGATATTACCATACTGGTCCATGGTGTGTTGTGATATTACCATACTGGTCCATGGTGTGTTGTGATATTACCATACTGGACCATGGTGTGTTGTGATATTACCATACTGGTCCATGGGTGTGTGATATTACCATACTGGTCCATGGTGTGTTGTGATATTACCATACTGGTCCATGGTGTGTTGTGATATTACCATACTGGTCCATGGTGTGTTGTGATATTACCATACTGGACCATGGTGTGTTGTGATATTACCATACTGGACCATGGTGTGTTGTGATATTACCATACTGGTCCATGGTGTGTTGTGATATTACCATACTGGACCATGGTGTGTTGTGATATTACCATACTGGTCCATGGTGTGTTGTGATATTACCATACTGGTCCATGGTGTGTTGTGATATTACCATACTGGTCCATGGTGTGTTGTGATATTACCATACTGGACCATGGTGTGTTGTGATATTACCATACTGGACCATGGTGTGTTGTGATATTACCATACTGGTCCATGGTGTGTTGTGATATTACCATACTGGACCATGGTGTGTTGTGATATTACCATACTGGTCCATGGTGTGTTGTGATATTACCATACTGGTCCATGGTGTGTTGTGATATTACCATACTGGTCCATGGTGTGTTGTGATATTACCATACTGGTCCATGGTGTGTTGTGATATTACCATACTGGTCCATGGTGTGTTGTGATATTACCATACTGGTCCATGGTGTGTTGTGATATTACCATACTGGACCATGGTGTGTTGTGATATTACCATACTGGTCCATGGTGTGTTGTGATA
>WNGS01067010.1:0-7500 GCA_020271785.1 Procambarus virginalis | reverse complement strand
TGAATATAATTTTAGTACTCAGTAACAGTACTTAGACCATATTAAGGTCATTTATCATACTTTACAATTTACAATTTAAGTTGTTTAAAGTATAAGTGTATTGGCTGTTAATTGCTAAGGTGCTAGGCTAGACTGTGTATGTTTAAATCTCTGATTTAAACAGAGCCAGTGTTCAGTTATATAACTGAATTTATAAAATCTTATCCTTGTATAAAATACAAGCTGATGTGAGATACCTGTTGGCAGGTGGACGTGGAACTGCAATCAACCTATCAACTAATTCACTCACCCCACCTGCCCCTTACAGCCCATTATCTGTCATTAGGAAAAGAGGAGCTAGGATTTACGACCCTAGCTAGAGATTTTAGTTGAATTAATTTGCATACAGTAATTTTTTAATTTAGTTCAGTACAAGTCTCTGGTAGTCTCCTCTTATATCAATCACAGCAGGTTTTTCCCACACCCCTAAGGCTCCCCGGAGCTATCCATGGCTGATATGGATACCCTAACTATTTTGCATCAGTCGATGTGGGTGGAGTTCCAGGCCTACCGGGGACCATGAGCCAGAACCTGGCCCCCTCAGAGAGGCACAAGGAGCAATGGCCCATAGAAATGCACATGTGATTTGGAGCATTCTATATCTGCCATCGACCGGGATAGGCACCCAGAAAGGTAAGCGCCACAAAACAAACCCCTATTCTGGTTAACAACAAAAATCGACAAACGAGTGGACAGAACTCCCCCAGGAAAAACGAATTAACAAGCATGACGTCACACAAGCCACGCCGCATGTCTGCGCAGCTCCCCCCTCCCCGGGAGGGGGAAGGGGAGCCCCAGACCCCCGCGCCGGCGATCCCCACCTCCGTTCCTCGGCTGATGGGATAATGCACGGTCGTGTGGCTCCAACTCCGGTCTTGTTTTAGTGCTGTGACTTGTTTGCAGTGCTGCTCTTACGGTGATCGTGTGAGCTGGGAGTAGTATTCTCAGGTACTCGGGCTGCATGTACTTAGGGTCACCTTCCCTGAGTGCCCTGTAAGTACCGCCCTTAGGGCTTGGGGTTGCCTTGCACAAGTCACCTTGGGTCTACCTCTGTTGGCTTTTCGCTGCTTGGCGTTTGGCCGCCCCGAGTGTTTGGGAATTTTACTCCCTTGTTTACCTTGGGGTAAGTGGTAGTTGTAACACTGGTGGGGCGCAGGGCACTGCATAGCTAGTTTTCACCTATGACAGCGGCCGGCTCTGTTACCTCTGGGTACGTTGTCCACTTGTGTGGTTTTTCTTTTATATTTGTTTTTGCCTGGTAGGGGGGTCTGCCTTGTTCCCCCCCCCCCTTATATTAGGTTCGTTTGTGTGGTGGCACCCCCCTGCTTCGCCCTCACGGGTGGACACGTCCCGTGGGTTCAGCTTTAGCAGTTTGCTTGGTAGTTTGGGGCGCCGGTTAGCAGTGCCCTGCCTGGGATAACCCTTAGCAGACCCAGTCTAGGGGCCCTGGAAAACCCCCCGGGGGCTCTCGGGTCCGATTGTGGAGACCCTTGCGTCCCCTCTCGCTTTGTGCGAGTTGAGGGTTGCTCTGTCCCTTTGTCTCAGGGTGACTCTCCTTGTTTTTGCCTCCGTCATGCTGCCTGTTGGGTCGGTGACACATTCGACCCTGAGTCCTGCGAGCTTTGTTGCTTGTTCGTGACTCCATTCACCCAGTCTGCTGATGAATTCCCGTGGGTGCAGGCAGCTCGCGCGTTGCAGGGTAGGTTGTTGCAACGTGCTCAGGTTTGTCGCTTTCCCGGACGCCCCGATGCTGCCCCGCTTGTGTAGGGACACAGACTTGGGGGGTTTTGGTCGCTTCGACCTTGGTTCTTCCACGCCCCCTTGTTTTTCCCCCTCCTGCTTCCGGCCCCTACGCATCTGTAGGCTTCGGGGTCGGGGCGGGGTTAGAGGTTCTGAGACTTGGGCAGTTTCGAGGGTTGCCCCGTCCGGGGTAGCTGCAGAGGCATTCGAGTCTGTTCCTCCGGCCGATGCTCTGGGGTCTCACCAGTGGGCCCCTTCTCTAACAGCTCTCTCGGCTGCCCCGGCTTTTTCTTGTGGGGCCGGGGCTTTGGAGGTCGACTCGGCCCCGGGGCCTGGTGTAGAGGCTCCTGGGGTTGGGGAGGAGCAGCCTTGGGGGGCTTTGTGCTCCATTGCGCCCCGCCTGGATTCCATCCTTCTGAGCGGGGCTTACTGTTGCGAAGAGTGGGGTTTTTCTTTCCCCCCCCCCTCTGCGTACGATTTGGGCTTGGGTTCTGCTCCTCCCCGGGTTCGGTTCCGTGTCCCTGTGGTTCCTTCGGTTCCGTCTTCCGGAGTTTTCGGCTAACCGCATCTCTTCATCTGCGGTGCAGTTGGCCTTTGCGGCATACCTCCTGCGTGTCCTGGATCCTTGTAGCAGTTTTGGGCTCTTTGTAGCGGTTTTGGACTCCTTGTAGCCGTTTGGGCTCCTTGTAGCAGTTTGGGCTACTGTCGCCAGTTGGGCTGCTTGTCGCCGGTGGCGCTACTTCTCGCCCTGTTGGGCTACTTCTCGCCCTGTTGGGCTACTTCTCGCCCTGTTGGGCTACTTCTCGCCCTGTTGGGCTACTTTTCGCCCTGTTGGACTACTTTTCTTTCGCGTCCTGCGCATGCGCCGTGAGAGTTTTTTTGGTTCCGGGCGGTGTGCACACGTGTTCTGCATCCATTTCTCTCGGGGGGGGGGCTTCGCCTCTCGCTCTTTAATTCATCCAATCCATGCCCCGTTGCTTGGGAGTTGTCTGGGGTGCCGCTGTACTCACCTAGTTGTGTTTGCGGGGGGTTGAGCTCTGGCTCTTTGGTCCCGCCTCAACCGTCAATCAACGGGTGTACGGATTCCTGAGCCTATTGGGCTCTATCATATCTACAATTGAATCTGTGTATGGAGTCAGCCTCCACCACATCACTTTCTAATGCATTCCATTTGTCAACCACTCTGACACTAAAACAGTTCTTTCTAATATCTCTGTGGCTCATTTGGGCACTCGGTTTCCACCTGTGTCCCCTAGTGCGTGTGCCCCTTGTGTTAAACAGCCTGTCCTTATCAACCCTGTCGATTCCCTGAGAATCTTGAATGTGGTGATCATGTCCCCCCTAACTCTTCTGTCTTCCAACGAAGTGAGGTTTAATTCCCGTAGTCTCAACTCGTAGCTCATACCTCTCAGCTCGGGTACTAGTCTGGTGGCAAACCTTTCAACCTTTTCCAGATTAGTCATATGCTTGACTAGATATGGACTCCATGCTGGAGCCGCATACTCCAGGATTGGTCTGACATATGTGGTATATAATGTTCTGAAAGATTCCTTACACAAGTTTCTAAAGGCCGTTCTTATGTTAGCCAACCTGGCATATGCTGCTGATGTTATCCTCTTGATATGAGCTTCAGGGGACAGGTCTGGCGTGATATCAACCCCCAGGTCCTTCTCTCTCTCTGACTCTTGAAGTATTTCATCTCCCAAATGGTACCTTGTATCTGGTCTCTTGCTTCCTACCGGCTGTGGGGAAGTCACGAGGTTTTTCCCTGCGTTTTAGGGTGGGGAGCCCCCTTCGCCGCTCCCCTCATCTCCAGCAAGGGCGCCCTGGCCGCCTCCGGCGGCTACGGACTCGAAAGCTTGCGTCATGGCCTTTCAGCGCCTATGTTCTGCAGGTGAATTGGTGCGGTTTGGCGTTTCCTTCGTCCTGACGCTGTTTTTGGACGTAGGCATGGGTGTACGTACGTCCTTGTGACCATGGACCGTATCACCCGAGGTGCCTACTGCAGGGCTATTAGCCCATATTGGGCTGCTCTTGTTCTCTCCACCTGATTCCTTCCTCGGTTCACGGGTGTCTGCGGGTGGCCTCTTGGCCCTTTCGAGGCGACCCCTGCCTGTACTCCTGCCCCTCTCCTATGCTTGTCTAACTTTGCTTGAGTTCGGGGCCCCGCCTCCACCTTGTTCCACAGTGCAATGGTGGGGGTGCCTGTTCGGTGGTACGTTTCCTGTGTCGAGGGTGTTGTGTGCTTGCAGGATTGGGTTCTGGCTCTTTAGTTCCGCCTCTTCCCTGTCGTTTGCCTGTTGAGCGGATTCTGTGCTTCATGGTCGCTCTCGTCTCTGCTCTTGGGGCTGTGTATGGGGTCAGCCCAAGTTGGGCTGCCTAATGTATTCCTTCGGTTGCCTGTTACACTGCACACGTTTCTCCTACCGTCCCTGTGGCTCGGTTGGGTGCTCGGTTTCCGCCTGTGTCCCCTTGTGTGCCACTCGTGTACGATTTATCTATCTTCTCTGTCTATTCCTCGGGGAGTGTGGGGACGTTTTGCTGTGGTTTTGGTACTGCAGCTGCGTGTCGGGGTTGGTCGTGGCTTTATGTTCGGCCCTTCCGTGCTCCCTCTGGGGCCCTCCTCCTTGCCGGGCTTGCTGTGCTGGGCCTGGTTTTTCCATGTTCCTTGGATTATCTGTCTTGTCCTCGCCTCGTTGTGCTGGTTGGGGATGAGCTTGGGGTCTTCGTCTCGCCCCTCGCTTTTCCTCTGGTTTCCCTTCAAGTTCCGGAGCCTAGTGGGCTCCCTTCCTTGGTGTTTTTCACGGCTGCCCCGGGGTTTTTCTTGACGCTGGGGCTTTGAGGGGACAGCTCGGCCCAGGGGCCTGCTGAGTGGGTTCCCGGGGCAGGGGTGGGGCTAACGTGAGGGGCCTTAGGCCCCGTTGGTCCCTGCCGGGGTTTTCTACCCCTCTGGGCGGGGCTTGCGGTTTTGTGGTGTGGGGTTTTTTCTGTTCCCCCGCTCCGCACGTGCTTTGTGAGCATCGGCCCCTCCCTGGTCTCGGTTTCCTTGTCCAGTGTGCCCGTTATTTCCGTCCTGTCGGTGGGTGTTTTTCTATGGTCTTCGCCCCCTTTTTCAGGACGGGCCTTCTCAGTCATGTCCCCCTCTTCTTGGGGTTTCTGCATGACTTTTGGTCTCGGGTGCGACTGGGTTTTTGTGCCTTCGTTCTTGTTTGCTTCTTTCTGTTCTCGAAGGTTTGGGACGGTTTTTGCTCCTTTCCATTTTCTGGTACTTCTGTCGTCATTCGGTTGAGCTTCCCTCCGGTCCTTTCTAGGGCGTGTGGGTCCTCTCCCGGCAGTTTCTGGATGTTCGGCCTTCTTGTTCTTTTGTGCACTTCTCTCCTCTTCGCGCTGTCTCGGCGCTACTCGTTTTCCTGGGGCAATTTTGCTCCTTTTCATGAGTCTTCGCTCCTGCCCTTCTGCGGGGTGGCTCCTTATGCAGGTTCCTTCCCTGTCGGCTGCACTTGTGGCAGTGGACTTGCACGCTTGTGGCATTTTGACAAATTGAGATCGTTGTGAGTGACCTAGAGTGAACTAAGGAGTGCTGCCGCCTAAGTAATCTGTGTGTGATTTTACCATAGTGTACCGCATGGTACCATAATAACCTGCAGCCGCCACTGTCAAGAGCCTGTAGCTAGCCTCGAGCCTCCAGCCGCCACTGTCAAGAGCCTGTAGCTAGCCTCGAGCCTCCAGCCGCCACTGTCAAGAGCCTGTAGCTAGCCTCGAGCCTCCAGCCGCCACTGTCAAGAGCATGTAGCTAGCCTCAAGCCTCCAGCGCCACTGTCAAGAGCATGTAGCTAGCCTCAAGCCTCCAGCCGCCACTGTCAAGAGCCTGTAGCTAGCCTCGAGCCTCCAGCCGCCACTGTCAAGAGCCTGTAGCTAGCCTCGAGCCTCCAGCCGCCACTGTCAAGAGCCTGTAGCTAGCCTCGAGCCTCCAGCCGCCACTGTCAAGAGCATGTAGCTAGCCTCGAGCCTCCAGCCGCCACTGTCAAGAGCATGTAGCTAGCCTCGAGCCTCCAGCCGCCACTGTCAAGAGCATGTAGCTAGCCTCGAGCCTCCAGCCGCCACTGTCAAGAGCATGTAGCTAGCCTCGAGCCTCCAGCCGCCACTGTCAAGAGCCTGTAGCTAGCCTCGAGCCGCCAGCCGCCACTGTCAAGAGCATGTAGCTAGCCTCGAGCCTCCAGCCTCCACTGTCAAGAGCATGTAGCTAGCCTCGAGCCTCCAGCCGCCACTGTCAAGAGCATGTAGCTAGCCTCAAGCCGCCAGCCGCCCTGCCTCAGTGTACCACGTGACGTCACCACCTTACTCACCGCCAGTGCCATCAAGTGTGTGCCTGGTCTGTTAGACATACAGTGCGCCTCCTGCGAGTACCCTCTGTGTCAAGTACGGTTTGTGGGAAAGCCTGTGGCCAATGTCTCACGTCAGAACGAGCAAAACCAGCCGTCAGGCCACCTACGAGTTCTTGCATAAATGTGCCTGAGTGAGTGAATAAGAGAGGTAGCCTACCTGTAAGTACAAGATCTTGTTATTGTATTATTGTGTCTGTCTGTACTGATCTGAGGGATCAACCACAGTTCTCACCTTATTATACCTGACACAGGTATAGGTGGAGACCTAGACACCCGACGGTGTATGCATGTTTATCTGTGTGGTATCACAACATTACACTCGTCTGTGAATGTGAGCTTCACATACACCACACATTTAGTTATTGTGTGATTTTATTATTGTGCATGTTATTACCTGTCCCATTGACAGTGCTAGTGTGATTATTGCGCATCATCATTACCCAAGTATCTGGTTGGAACGCTAATTGTGATCCCTCTCCACACCGGCAGTTAGGTTTGCCGTGCTAATGATTGGCTGTCAATTGTGTTAAGTTAGGTGTTTCTCCACGAGTGGATCCGAGTCGTTTAGCCAGACGTCAAGTCTCGCAAATTCAACCATAGCCTTTCTGACGCCAATCTAAAGTAAATCAAGCACCCTGTGTATTAGTGGTTAAGCTAGTAAATAAACTACTGTTAAGCTTTATGCGGTGTTTCCGTTGAACCACTTCTGAATACTGCCAACTATTTACTCAAGCCTTCAGCTACAAGTGTCTTCAACACTGAGTTGCCTATTATTCTCTAAACTATAGATGTGATGAGGACCCTCGGAGTACCTTAAAGTGTTTCAAGCATTGAGGAGATTCCAATGATCAACGTGAAGCAGGACCAGGTGAGGCTAGTCTGAGAAGAGACCCTCAAGGACTCTAACTCGACCTTGCTACCAGCCCTGTACGGTTGCTCTCGTATTTCTCTGCTGATTCCGTCAGCTTCGTGAAGCGTCTGCCACATGTACATTGGCGACGTACGCACTGCAGTGGGAAAGCAAAATAGAAAACCCCCACATCGTGACTGTCTCCTCTGTAACTGAGGTGAACCTTTGGTCAAAACTGTACATATATCTTATGTGTTCAATATCTTCACCATATGATATTCACTCCCTGGCCAAAACTGTACATGCAACTAATGTGCTCAATATCTTCATCATATGATATTCACTTCCTAGCCAAAACTGTACATGCAACTAATGTACAGTACATACAAACTATTGTGCTCATGTGCTCAATATCTTCACCAAATAAACCCTCACTTCCTGGCCACAAAACGTACATACAACTAATGTGTCATGGGCTCAATATCT
>WNGS01067003.1:10000-14824 GCA_020271785.1 Procambarus virginalis | reverse complement strand
GACCGCTCGGAGCCGGTCGGCCGAGGCGGACAGCACACTGGACTTGTATCCTGTGGTCCTGGGATCGATCCCAGGCGCCGGCGAGAAACAATGGGCAGAGTTTCTTTCACCCTATGCCCCTGTTACCTAGCAGTACAATAGGTACCTGGGTGTTAGTCAGCTGTCACGGGCCTGCTTCCTGGGGGTGGAGGCCTGGTCGAGGACCGGGCCCCGCGGGGACACTAAAGCCCCGAAATCATCTCAAGATAACCTCAAGATAAGAGATTGGATCAATTATAACGAAAAATGTAGTTTTCAGGCCCACATGGGTTGTGAAATTTACCTACTATTGTCCATGCTCTTAGAATATTACAGATCAGCTACATCCTATTGAAGGCTCGTAGTTTTGTTTTGAGAAATATTAGTTGTTCTTAGTAAATTATAATAAGCACTATAAATTATTACATAGAATACAGTGCTTCATCAATCAATATTATGTCCAATCACGACTATTCTGCTATCTACGTTGATGAACGGTACTGTGAGACGTAAATTGTTACGTGAGGAAGAGTTTGGGCCTTGGTAAAAAGGTAACTGGGAATATATCACATATGTACTAAATCACATTCAACATATAGACTTTAAGCATTAAGTCATATATGTGCTGTCTTGTGTGAGGACGGGTTGATATACCACATATGTACTAAATCACATTCAACATATGGACTTTAAGCATTAAGTCTACTGTGCTGTCTTGTGTGAGACGGGTTGCACAAGTTAAGGTAATCCCTTTAGTAAGGTGGTGGGTCAACATAAATAAGCTATAACTAATATAAGGACACAAATCAATATGTTCATTTAACAGTGGTATTAACACTTATATAAATTTAGCTAAGAATACGTTTTACAAGTGTAACAAAGTGAAAACAATGTATGAAAATTTTGATGATATATTAAAATGATCATTGACTTGAACCTGTCTTCCTATATATAAAGTATAAAAAATAGTAAACCAGTACCATTATTGTTGTCTGTAGTTATTTTTGGAACATCTGGTATGTACACCATACTGTCAAAATCCGATGATCTATCTGAAAAATTGATTGGTAGTGTAAATATTTGAATTCATGCATAGCCTTTATACTAACAAAAAAGAAAAATTGTACAGAAAGCTAACACAACATTATAACACCTTTCTGTGTATTCTATGGTACAAAAGAAAACAAACCTTAATTATAAAGGAAAATAAACGGACAGAAGAACTATGCATACTGCTGAAACTACTTTCCACAAAAAATCTGAACCAAGGGATAGTCCCCTGAGATTTTCAATATGAAAATTTCCCCCTTACAATATTTAAAAAAAAGCAGAAAGAGTTCAGCACAAAACTAATGTCCGATCAGCTTGGTATACACATCTGTAAGCTCATGGCGAAAATCCTAAGGGAGGGAATCATTTACCATCTTTCAGTGAACAATCTTATTCAATCGACACACCATGGGCTTCTTAAAAACAGATGCTACCTTATAAACCTCCTCACTTTTCGGACATGGTAACATGGCACTCAAAGGGTTTCCGGTGGATGTAGTATACATGGATTATGCTAAAGACTTTAATAAGGTACCACATGGAAAACTAGCAAGGAAATTACAGGTTCATGGAAAAATTGTAAAATGGACAAAACAATAGTTAAACAGAGAGCAAAGGTCATACTAAATGGGAATGAATATGAAGAAATGTGGTAAGTTGAGTACCTCAGGGGTCCATTTTTAGGTCTAAAATATTTTTTCATATACTGAACATCTATGATATAGAGAGAATATAATATAATCAACCACATCCTCATATTTGCAAATGTCTGGCATTTCACGAGCACTTTGTCCTGGGTTCATATCCTGGCCGGGGAGGATTTACTGGGTTAGGCTAACCTAACCTAACCTAACTTAACCAAACCAAACCAAGTATCTCAAGTTACAAGTATCTCTGGGAATTCTTATTATCTGCTGTTGTAGAATTGACAAAATGGACACTGTCAACAAAATTATTCCCACATACTCCGTCACTATGTGATGGAGTACACATAGGGCAGGGGACTGAATTGTCCCTGACAGGGACAATTCTGTAACAAATGTTCTATCATAAAACTTTGTACAGTTTATTAATTTCTTACCGTTTGATGTACCAGGATGATCCATGTGTGCTGAAGTTTTATAGCTGGAGCTGGAAGATCCTGTCGAGATGACTTCTTTAAAGAGACTAATAGCTTCCCACACATTGTGTATGAGTTAAGTCCTCCAGTACTTGGCCTAAGGAGTTACCAGGTCTGATTTGTAGAAACTAGTGAACTATGGAGATGAGATTGTTAATAATATACTTTTTTGAGATTCATATGACTTGCAGATTAAAAACCAACCTTATTTTAAAATAGTACACTAAAGTACATAGCAAATTGCGAAATTCGTAGCTTTAACTACTTTAAAGCTAAACACTCAAGCTTTGAAAATAAGCACAATTTGCTATTTTAAACAGAATCTGGCAACTCTGATTTAGCATGTAAACATTGACTTGCATTCACAATGTAGTTATTTATTTTTCAACAATTTAAAATGGGTTATGAAAATACACACATTGGTACATTATTGCAAAGGCACTATACTATATACATATATAGATATATAAATTGTTGCAAGTCGAGCAACATATATTTTACATTGAACAACAAATGAGATTGGAAAAGCAGTATTGCCAAAATAGACCCCAGACACCCTGTGGGTAGTAATGGACCCCCATACCGACCCTATGAGGGGTAGTGGACCCCATAATAATACTATGGGCGGTAGTGGACACTATACAAACACTATAGGCGGTAGTTGACTTCATAGCGACCCTCTGGGCGGCAATGGCCGCCATACACATCCAGTGGGTGTTATTATAATAAATAAATAAATATGTTTATTCAGAAAGGTACATACATAAAGTGATTTTACATAAGTGGATCGATTTATAGATAGAGCTAGTACATACAATGCCTAAAGCCACTATTACGCAATGCGTTTCGGGCAAGAAAACATTAATATCTAAAACTTAATACTAATTGAGCAAAAGAATAAATGTTTTGAGAACAGATACAAATAAAGATAAAAAAGGGGGGAACATGACTGAAAAACCAGCACAAATACAATATGTAGACAAACAGCGTTGAATAAAAAAATAAGACATGGGTTGACAATAGAGGGGTAAGGTAGGTTACAGAGAATTTATCAGGTAGTGTTTAGTTTTACATAATTTTAGTTTTACATATTTTATTGGACCCCATACTCATCCTGTGGGTGGTATTGGACCCCATACCCATCCTGTGGGTGGTTGGAGCCCCATACCCATCCAGTGGGTGATAGTGGACGCCCTACTCATCCTGTGGGTGGTATTGGACCCCATACCCATCCTGTGGGTGGTTGGAGCCCCATACCCATCCAGTGGGTGACAGTGGACGCCATACTCATCCTGTGGGTGGTATTGGACCCCATACCCATCCTGTGGGTGGTTGTGAGCCCATACACATTCTGTGGGTGGTAGTGGACGCCATACTCATCCTGTGGGTGGTATTGGACCTCATACCCATCCTGTGGGTGGTCGGAGCCCCATACCCATCCAGTGGGAGACAGTGGACGCCATACTCATCCTGTGAGTGGTATTGGACCCCATACCCATCCTGTGGGTGGTTGTGAGCCCCATGCACATCCTGTCGGTGGTAGTGGACGCCATACACATCCAGTGGATGGTATTGGACCCCATACCCTTCCTGTGGGTGGATGGATGATCCCCATACCCATCCTGTGGGTGGATGTGACCCCCATACCCATCCTGCGGGTGGTATTGAACCCCTTACCCACCTAACAGGTTTTAGTGGACCCTATACGCATCCTATAGTTGATATATAGTAGACACCACACCATTTGCAGTAGTTTACCCCATAGAAAACATAACATCGTTTTCTGTTAGCGTTCCTACAGAACATTCTTTAAATATTTTAAGGCACAAACTATTGTATATTATATTGATTGGTGAAGCACTGTAATTCTATGTAATAATTTATAGTGCTTATTATAATTTACTAAGAACAACTAATATTTCTCAAAACAAAACTACGAGCCTTCAATAGGATGTAGCTGATTTGTAATATTCTAAGAGCATGGACAATAGTAGGTAAATTTCACAACCCATGTGGGACCTGAAAACTACAATTTTCATTATATGTGAACCAATCACGACTATTCTGCTATCTACGTTGATGGACGGGTACTGTGAGACGTAAATTGGTACGTGATGAAGAGTTTGGGCCTTGGTAAAAAAGTTAACTCGGAATATACCACATATGTACTAAATCACATTCAACATATGGACTTTAAGCATTAAGTCATATATGTGCTGTCTTGTGTGAGGACGGGTTGATGTCCCACAAGACTTTCCTTTCCAGGCGAATGATTTCAGAGACAAATGGTTCAGACTTTAATAACTCTCCGATTGCGCGTTTCGTCGCCTTGAGGATTTCTGGGATCTACAACGATATAATGAGTTCTGTGACACGTTGCAATGATTTGTGGAACTCTGGGTCTACTGGCTGCAACGACATGTGGGGCTCAGGGTCTGCTGGGTGTGAGAACAATACAGCATTCTGCATGCTCAGTCGTCGCGTGAAGGTGAAGCTGACAGCCACCAGGACCAATAGGACGAGGACCTTCATCTTTGAGAATGGTCCAGGACGGACCGAAACGTCGTCGTCACTTCACTTTCTAGTGTGTGGTTTGGTCAACACCTGCATCCTTGCTTCTTCCGCTGAAAACACAA
>WNGS01067003.1:0-5000 GCA_020271785.1 Procambarus virginalis | reverse complement strand
CGCCTAATCCGCTTGACCATCACGACCGGACATAAGGAAGTGATAGCCGAACTATTTGAACCACTTCCCCACCGGCACTCGGATGGTAATCTTGGGCATAGTTTTTTATCAAATCACCTCATTTTGGGGGGAACACGTGAGGAACACATATGTGAACATGCCTGAATGGTCCCCAGGACTATATGCAACTGAAAACTCACACCCCAGAAGTGACTCGAACCCATACTGCCAGGAGCAATGCAACTGTTATGTACAGGGACGCCTTAATCCGCTTGACTATCACGACCGGATATGAGGAAGTGATAGCCGAAGCTATTTGAACCACTTCCCCGCCGGCACTCGGATGGTAATCTTGGGCATAGTATTTTAGCAAATCTCCTCATTTTTGGCCAAAACGTAAGGAACACAAATGTGAACAAGCCTGAATGGTCCCGAGGACTATATGCAACTGCAAACTCACACCCCAGAAGTGACTTGAACCCATACTGCCAGGAGCAACGCAACTGGTATGTACAGGGACGCCTTAATCCCCTTGGCCATCACGACCGGACATAAGGAAGTGATAGCCGAAGCTATTTGAACCACTTCCCCGCCGGCACTCAGATGGTAATCTTGGGCATAGCATTTTATCAAATCACCTCATTTTTTGGGGCAACACGTGAGGAACACAAATGTGAACAAGCCTGAATGGTCCGCAGGACTATATGCAACTGTAAACTCACACCCCAGAAGTGACTTGAACCCATACAGCCAGTAGCAACGCAACTGGTATGCACAGGGACGCCTTAATCCCCTTGGCCATCACGACCGGACATAAGGAAGTGATAGCCGAAACTATTTGAACACTTCCCCGCCGGCACTTGGATGGTAATCTTGGGCATAGTTTTTATCAATCACCTCATTTTTGGGGGGAACACATGAGGAACACATATGTGAACAAGCCTGAATGGTCCCCAGGACTATATGCAACTGAAAACTCACACCCCAGAAGTGACTCGAACCCATACTGCCAGGAGCAACGCAACTGTTATGTACAGGTACGCCTTAATCTGCTTGACCATCACGACTGGACATAAGGAAGTGATAGCCGAAGCTATTTGAACCACTTCCACGCCGGCACTCGGATGGTAATCTTGGGCATAGCATTTTATCAAATCACCTCATTTTTGGGGCAACACGTGAGGAACACAAATGTGAACAAGCCTGAATGGTCCCCAGGACTATATGCAACTGAAAAATCACCCCAGAAGTGACTCGAACCCATACTGCCAGTAGCAACGCAAGTGGTATGTACAGGGACGCCTTAATCCGTTTGACCATCACGACCGGACATAAGGAAGTGATAGCCGAAGCTATTTGAACCACTTCCCGCCGGCACTCAGATGGTAACTTGGGCATAGCATTTTTCAAATCACCTCATTTTTTGGGGCAACACGTGAGGAACACAAATGCGAACAAGCCTGAATGGTCCCCAGGACTATATGCAATAGAAAACTCACACCCTAGAAGTGACTCGAACCCATACTGCCAGAAGCAACGCAACTGGTTTGTACAGGGACGCCTTAATCCGCTTGATCATCACGACCGGACATAAGGAAGTGACCCCCGAAGCTATTTGAACCACTTCCCCGCCGGCACTTGGATGGTAATCTTGGGCATAGCATTTTATCAAATCACCTCATTTTTTGGGGCAACACCTGAGGAACACAAATGCGAAAAAGCCTGAATGGTCCCCAGGACTATATGCAACTGAAAACTAACATCCCAGAAGTGGCTTGAACAAATACTGCCAGGAGCAACGCAACTGGTATGTACAAGGACGCCTTAATCCGCTTGACCATCACGACCGGATATGAGGAAGTGATAGCCGAAGCTATTTGAACCACTTCCCCGCCGGCACTCGGATGGTAATCTTGGGCATAGCATTTTATCAAATCACCTCATTTTTGGGCCAACACGTGAGGAACACAAATGCGAACAAGCCTGAATGGTCCCGAGGACTATATGCAACTGAAAACTCACACCGCAGAAGTGACTTGAACCCATACAGCCAGTAGCAACGCAACTGGTATGTACAGGGACGCCTTAATCCCTTGACTATCACGACCGGACATAAGGAGTTATAGCCGAAGCTATTTGAACCACTTCCACGCCATCACTCAGATGGTGATCTTGGGCATAGCATTTTATCAAATCACCTCATTTTTAGGGTAACACGTGAGGAACACAAATGCGAACAAGCCTGAATGGTCCCCAGGACTATATGCAATGAAAACTTACACCCCAGAAGTGACTCGAACCCATACTGCCAGGAGCAACGCAACTGGTATGTACAGGGACGCTTAATCCACTTGACCATCACGACCGGACATAAGGAAGTGATAGCCGAAGCTATTTGAACCACTTCCCCGCCACCACTCGGATGGTAATCTTGGGCATAGCATTTTATCAAATCACCTCATTTTTCGGGGCAACACGTGAGGAACACAAATGCAAACAAGCCTGAATGGTCCCAGGACTATATGCAACTGAAAACTCACACCCCAGAAGTGACTCGAACCCACACTGCTAGGAGCAACGCAACTGGTATGTACAGGGACGCCTTAATCCGCTTGACCATCACGACCGGACATAAGGAAGTGATAGCCGAAACTATTTGAACCACTTCCCCACCGGCACTTGGATGGTAATCTTGGGCATAGTTTTTTATCAATTCACCTCATTTTTGGGGGGAACACGTGAGGAACACATATGTGAACATGCCTGAATGGTCCCCAGGACTATATGCAACTGAAAACTCACACCCCAGAAGTGACTCGAACCCATACTGCCAGGAGCAACGCAACTGTTATGTACAGGGACGCCTTAATCCGCTTGACCATCACGACCGGATATGAGGAAGTGATACCCCGAAGCTATTTGAACCACTTCCCCGCCGGCACTCGGATGGTAATCTTGGGCATAGTATTTTAGCAAATCTCCTCATTTTTTGGGCCAAAACGTAAGGAACACAAATGTGAACAAGCCTGAATGGTCCCGAGGACTATATGCAACTGCAAACTCACACCCCAGAAGTGACTTGAACCCATACAGCCAGTAGCAACGCAACTGGTATGTACAGGGACGCCTTAATCCCCTTGGCCATCACGACCGGACATAAGGAAGTGATAGCAGAAGCTATTTGAACCACTTCCCCGCCGGCACTCGGATGGTAATCTTGGGCATAGCATTTATCAAATCACCTCATTTTTGGGGCAACACGTGAGGAACACAAATGTGAACAAGCCTGAATGGTCCGCAGGACTATATGCAACTGTAAACTCACACCCCAGAAGTGACTTGAACCCATACTGCCAGTAGCAACGCAACTGGTATGCACAGGGACGCCTTAATCCCCTTGACCATCACGACCGGACATAAGGAAGTGATAGCCGAAGCTATTTGAACCACTTCCCGCCGGCACTTGGATGGTAATCTTGGGCATAGTTTTTATCAATTCACCTCATTTTTGGGGGGAACACGTGAGGAACACAAATGTGAACATGCCTGAATGGTCCCCAGGACTATATGCAACTGAAAACTCACACCCCAGAAGTGACTCGAACCCATACTGCCAGGAGCAACGCAACTGTTATGTACAGGTACGCCTTAATCTGCTTGACCATCACGACTGGACATAAGGAAGTGATAGCCGAAGCTATTTGAACCACTTCCACGCCGGCACTCGGATGGTAATCTTATGCATAGCATTTTATCAAATCACCTCATTTTTTGGGGCAACACGTGAGGAACACAAATGCGAACAAGCCTGAATGGTCCCCAGGACTATATGCAACTGAAAACTCACCCCAGAAGTGACTCGAACCCATACTGCCAGTAGCAACGCAAGTGGTATGTACAGGGACGCCTTAATCCGTTTGACCATCACGACCGGACATAAGGAAGTGATAGCCGAAGCTATTTGAACCACTTTCCCGCCGGCACTCAGATGGTAACCTTGGGCATAGCATTTTATCAAATCACCTCATTTTTTGGGGCAACACGTGAGGAACACAAATGCGAACAAGCCTGAATGGTCCCCAGGACTATATTCAATAGAAAACTCACACCCTAGAAGTGACTCGAACCCATACTGCCAGAAGCAACGCAACTGGTTTGTACAGGGACGCCTTAATCCGCTTGATCATTACGACCGGACATAAGGAAGTGACCCCCGAAGCTATTTGAACCACTTCCCCGCCGGCACTTGGATGGTAATCTTGGCATAGCATTTTATCAAATCACCTCATTTTTTGGGGCAACACCTGAGGAACACAAATGCGAAAAAGCCTGAATGGTCCCCAGGACTATATGCAACTGAAAACTAACATCCCAGAAGTGGCTTGAACAAATACTGCCAGGAGCAACGCAACTGGTATGTACAGGACGCCTTAAACCGCTTGACCATCATGACCGGACAAAAGGAAGTGATAGACAAAGCTGTTTGAACCACTTCTCCGCCGGCACTCGGATGGTAATCTTGGGCATAGCATTTTATCAAATCACCTCATTTTTTGGGGCAACACATGAGGAACACAAATGCGAACATGCCTGAATGGTCCCCAGGACTATATGCAACGGAAAACTACACCCCAGAAGTGACTCGAACCCATACTGCCAGGAGCAATGCAACTGGTATGTACAGGGACGCGTTAATCCACTTGCCCATCACGACCGGACATAAGGAAGTGATAGCCGAAGCTATTTGAACCACTTCCCCGCCACCACTCGGATGGTAATCTTGGGCATATCATTTTATCAAATCACCTCATTTTTCGGGGCAACACGTGAGGAACACAAATGCAAACAAGCCTGAATGGTCCCAGGACTATATGCAACTGAAAACTCACACCCCAGAAGTGACTTGAACCCACACTGCTAGGAGCAACGCAACTGGTATGTACAGGGACGCCTTAATCCGCTTGACCATCACGACCGGACATAAGGAAGTGATAGCCGAA
>WNGS01067001.1:23924-40222 GCA_020271785.1 Procambarus virginalis | reverse complement strand
TCAACATCCTCCCAGCGAGCGTAAGAAATATTGCCAGAACTACCGTGGACATCTTCAAGAGGAAACTAGATTGTTTCCTCCAAGGAGTGCCGGACCAACCGGGCTGTGGTGGGTATGTGGGCCTGCGGGCTGCTCCAAGCAACAGCCTGTTGGACCAAAGTCACACAAGTCAAGCCTGGCCTCGGGTCGGGCTTGGAGTAGAACAACTCCCAGAACCCCATCAAGCAGGTACCCAACCTCCACTGCTGCCACCACCACACACACAACACTGTAGTGAGACAAGTTGACAAGGTAATAAAGTGTCCTCACACGCCACCATTGTAAAGACAAGTGTGGAACGACATGCTAAGTCTTCAAGAATGGTCACATAAATGGCTACCCGACTTCACGCAATAAACAGTTTACAATCAAGTAATAACGTGCTTGTCTGGAAGCCAGACGTAGATATATAAGCATACTTAGCAAGAGGGGTAATATAAAAATGTTGTGGATTCCTTCTCACATTGGCCTCCAGGAACATGACAAAGTTGACGTCCTTGCTAAGGCTGCAGTAAATATAGCAGTACTGAACGGAATCTTGAGTTATCAAATAGGTCCTTTAAAAGTGTCATTAGACGAGAACTCCTGGATGGATTTGAAGAAAGTAGAACAGTGCAAATTGGAATCAGCAGGTCCATGTTCATCACAATGAAATGTGTGAAGTAAAACATGTTTATGGGGCAAGTAACAAAGTCAGTAGACTAACAGATGTTGTCACAGCTCGTATAAGACTTGTCTACAAGTATCTCTGGCAGTTCAGTTCAGCTTGTATAGGGATCTAGATGAAGTAAAGTGTAAAGTGTGTGGACAAAGACAGGACACACACTCGAACACTATATCTTGGATTGTAGTAAATTGAGCCATTTAGAGATAAATCTAAGCTCACGCTGTATGATATGGCAATCTATTTTGTTACCATGGATAAATTACCTGAAATCCTTGCACTGTATCCACATTTCGCTTCCAGTAGATAATGACATATGAGATTCAGAAACAAGTAGTGTATTGTGAGGACTAACAATAAACAGAAGCTCCCCTATGACTCTGTAATATCCCTGTAAAAATATCATAAATGACTCTGTAAAATAATTGACCAATGAGGACAAAACCGCGGACCTCTGATGTTTATACAGTGTTCTCTGATTGTGCCTATGGCACCTCTGCTCTTCACTGGTTCTGTTCTGCATATTCTTCCATATCGTTCACTCCAGTACGTTGTTATTTTACTGTGTAGATTTGGTCCTGGGCCTCTCATCCAGGATTTACCTGGATGGGATCTCGGGAGTCCTACTTCCCAAGCCTGCTCCGAAGCCCAGGCCACTGACTGCGTAAAAATGATCTTCGGCAAATCTTCTATGCTGTAAAGTTTAAAACAATTTTATGTATTAACAAAAGACTTACCTCAAAGTGAAATAATATTGTGTCAATTAATAGATGTTACAGTGTAAACGGTTTGTTACAAGCTGTGTTCTGATTGGTTGAAATTGTAAATGCAAAAATGCCCTCTGATGTCAGATTATTATTATTATCATTATTATTATTATTATTATTATTATTCATTTATATATACAAGAGTTCTAACATTCTTGTACAGCCACCAGCCCGCATAGCTTTTTATGGAAGGTCCTTAATCCTAATTTTCCCCGGATTACAACCAGCCAAATGGTTTAACAACCAGGTACCTATTCACTGCTGGGTGAACAGAGGCTACAGTTAAGGATTGGCGCCCAGTCAATCCTCCTCGGCCAGGATACGAACGCAGGCCAAAACGCTCGCGAAAGGCCAGGCGAGTGTCTTACCACTACACCACGGGGACTACTAAGGATTGATTAAAGCCTTTGTGCACAGTAGAATAACATAGGATATGGAAGGGAGTGAAAGGAAATGTAGAATAGAACCAGTGAGGAGTAGAGGTGCCATATCTTGAGGTTATCTTGAGAAGATTTCGGGGCTTTAGTATCTCCGCGGCCCGGTCCTCGGCCAGGCCTCCACCCCCAGGAAGCAGCCCGTGACAGCTGACTAACACCCAGGTACCTATTTTACTGCTAGGTAACAGGGGCATAGGGTGAAAGAAACTCTGCCCATTGTTTCTCGCCGGCGCCTGGGATCGAACCCAGGACCACAGCATCACAAGTCCCGCGTGCTGTCCGCTCGGCCGACCGGCTCCCCATAGGCACAATCAGAGAACACTGAACATCAGAGGTCCACAGCTGTTCAACACCGTCCCAGCAGCATTAGAAATATTGCCGGAACAAAGGTGGATGTATTCAAGAGGCACCTAGACAAGTTCTTGCAAGATGTGCCAGACCAACCAGGCTGTGGAGGGTATGTGGGCCTGCGGGACGCTCCAAGCAACAGCCTGTTGGACCAGCAATCCCTTCCTACGCTCCCCCCTTCCCCCTACCACCGCCATCTTTCCCATTTTCCTCCTCCCTTTCCGTACGCCTATCTGTTAGATGGAGGTGTTAGATGGCGATATTTCTTAGTGAGAGACTGGAGCCAACCCCGACTGTCCTATGACACTCCACACCCCACATGTGTCACGCGTGTGAAAGTTGGGTGCGGCCACCCCCAGGCGTCTGGCCACCAACCTTGAACTGTCACACATGGGTATACATGACGGTATACATGTTGGTATTGAGTGCAATAACACACCGCGTTATTCATACGTCACTTTCCGGAGCTGGGGAGTTGTGTCTCCGTCTCCAGGGCTTGCTGGCTATGTCACGTACCCCCCCCCCCCCTCTCTCTCTCTCTCTCTCTCTCTCTCTCTCTCTCTCTCTCTCTCTCTCTCTCTCTCTCTCTCTCTCTCTCTCTCTCTCTCTCTCTCTCTCTCTCGTGTCGTATAAGGCGCCACGTGATAAGGCGTGATCCACACAGTAGAAAATGAAGGGACGACGACGTTTCGGTCCGTCCTGGACCATTCACAATCGACTTGAGAATGGTCCAGGACGGACCGAAACGCCGTCGTCCCTTCCTTTCTAGTGTGTGGTTGGTCAACAAGCACTTCATGAAACACCATACTACAGCACCAGCAGGAGTGCGGGGAGAAGGACCCGCCAGCGACACTAGAGTTCACCGTAAGTGATGCAGATGTGGAGAAGGCAGAGTACGAGACGCCCCGAGGGGCGAGTGACCTCTGCGGTAGCCAGCTTCAGTACATAGTGAAGCTAAAGGAACTGGAGAGACGAAGAAGCAGGCGAAGGAAGATGAGAGACTACGGCAAGGTGAGGGAGGTCCTGACTGAAGACCCGTGGGAGCGGCAACTGGACGACGAGACAAATGATGTAAGTAATTGCTCAGAAATGTGCAGAAGCAACGGAGCTGTGCGTCCCACTCAAGGTGGTGGATGAAACGGGCAAAGTAAACCCCGGGTTTAATAGGCAGGACAGAGAAGCACAGGAGAGGAACAAAACAGCCCGGACAAAAGTAGAGAGAGCTGGGATCAGAGGGAAATAGAGACGCACTAAAGATAGACAGAAATGATTACACCAGAGGCAGGAGAGAGGGAAGCTGAGAGAGAATTGGAAAACGACGTTACAGCAAAAGCTGAGGACCAACCAAAGCTCTTTTTATAAGGAGGAAAAACAACAGTCAGAGACCACGTGATGAGGCTAAAGAGGCAAGGGGGAAATCTTACGGAGAAAGTGGTGTGTGAAGAACTGAAAAAGATTCCAGGAGAGGTCTTTACAAAGGAATCAATGTGGAGACCAAAGTTGAGTGATGAAAGGTCAGAGGAAACACTGGACGACATAGTAGTCACAGTGGAAGACGTTAAAAAGCTCCTAATGGGTCTAGATGTAACAAAATCAATCTAGACTTAATATCACCATGGCTTCTGAAGGAGGCTGCACAGATGCTATGTTACCCACTAACTGAGGTGTTTAATGAAACACGCGAAACAAGAAGTCCTCCAATATAATGGAAAAAAACAAATGTAGCCCCAATATCCAAGAAAGGGGACAGACAGGAGGCACTCAAGTCCAGACCAGTGTCACTGACACGTATTCCTTGCAAAGTGCTTGAGTAATCAGGGGCCAGATTCACGAAGCAGTTACGCAAGCACTTACGAACCTGTCCATCTTTTCTCAATCTTTGGCAGCTTTGTTTACAATTATTAAACAGTTAATGAGCTCCGAAGCACCAGGAGGCTGTTTATAACAAAAACAACAGTTGATTCGGATGTTTTCATGCTTGTAAACTGTCTAATAAATGAAACCAAACCTGTCAAAGATTGATGAAAGATGTACACGTTCGTAAGTACTTGCATAACTGCTTCGTGAATCTAGATCCAGGTCAAGAATAGTGAAGCATCTGGAGAGGATCAAGTGTATAACAGAACAGCAGCAGCAACAGCAACATGGGGTTTAGAAGGGGAAAGTCATGACTGACAAACTTGATCAAACTCTAAGACTAGGTTACTAGAATACGACAGGAAAAAGTAGGCTGGGTAGATTGCAATTTCCCAGACTGTCAAGAGGCAGTTAATACTGTTACTCATGAAAGGTTGGTGTACAAGATGGGGAAGCAAGCTGGGATAATTGGGAAGGTACTAAACTGGGTTAGGGAATACCTGAAGGACAGAAGTCAGAGGCGAGGTCTCCAGCTGGAGGAATGTAACAAGTAGGGGTCCCCCAAGGATCGGTCCTGGGACCACTGCTGTTCATAGTTTGTGTTGATGATCTACCTGAGGGAGTGACCTCGAACAGGTCCATGTTCGCGGACGACGCCAGAGTAATGAGGAATGTAAAAACAGAGGACTCGTGCAAAATGTTACAGAATGACCTTAACAAACGCCAGGTGTGGACAAACAAATGGTTGCTCGAGTTCAATCCTAATAAGTGCAAGGTATTGTAGACGGGGAAGGGAGAAAAATGACCAAAAGGTATCTACACCATTAATGGAAGGCAATTGTAGGATTCTGAGAGAGAGAGAGAGAGAGAGCTTGGGAGTGGATATAATTCCATCCCTAACACACCCGGGATGGGTACACACACAGACAGGGTGACATCAGCAGCATATGGGACGCTGGCAAGCATTAGAACGTCGTTTAGAAACCAAAATCATGACACGTTCAAAGCTATCAACACAGCTTGTGTTAGAGCAGTACTGGAATATGCAGCACCTGCCTGGAACCCATACCTTGTCAAACAAAACTAAAATTTAAAAAGTGCAGAGGTTTGCTGCTGGATTAGTGCCAGAGCTCAGAGGGTTAAGGTGTGAGGATTGGCTGAAGGAACTGGATCTCTCAACCTTGGAGGACAGAAGATATAGAGGAGACATGATAACGTACAACGTACTGGCTTCCCCCAGGGTTCCAGGGTGGCTTCACCCCCAGGGTGGCTTCACCCCCAGGGTGGCTTCACCCCCAGGGTGGCTTCACCCCCAGGGTGGCTTCACCCCCAGGGTGGCTTCACCCCCAGGGTGGCTTCCCCCCAGGGTGGCTTCACCCCCAGGGTGGCTTCACCCCCAGGGTGGCTTCCCCCCAGGGTGGCCTCACCCCCAGGGTGGCTTCCCCCCAGGGTGGCCTCACCCCAGGGTGGCTTCCCCCCCCAGGGTGGCTTCCCCCCAGGGTGGCTTCACCCCCAGGGTGGCCTCACCCCCAGAGTGGCTTCACCCCCCAGGGTGGCTTCACACCCAGGGTGGCCTCACCCCCAGGGTGGCTTCACCCCCCAGGGTGGCTTCACCCCCCAGGGTGGCTTCACCCCCCAGGGTGGCTTCACCCCCAGGGTGGCCTCACCCCCAGGGTGGCTTCACCCCCAGGGTGGCTTCACCCCCAGGGTGGCTTCACCCCCAGCGTGGCTTCACCCCCAGCGTGGCTTCAACCCCAGGGTGGCTTCACCCCCAGGGTGGCCTCACCCCCAGGGTGGCCTCACCCCCAGGGTGGCTTCACCCCCAGGGTGGCCTCACCCCCAGCGTGGCTTCACCCCAGCGTGGCTTCACCCCCAGCGTGGCTTCACCCCCAGGGTGGCTTCACCCCCAGGGTGGCCTCACCCCCAGGGTGGCTTCACCCCCAGGGTGGCCTCACCCCCAGCGTGGCTTCACCCCTAGGGTGGCTTCACCCCCAGGGTGGCAACGAGGGATTCTGCGTATCAAAGACATGTGCTTTTTGCTTCACAGTTCCTGTGGTGAGTGTGGGCGTGGTGAGGACTTCCTGCCCCCCCCTCTCCCCCGCCCCTGCCCCCCATCACTGCTTGCTGGCTGCCTCTACCCCTGCTTGTCTGTGCATACATTTCTGCCTCTCTTCCAGGAACTTAGTAGTGTGATTATTCCTCGCAGCAAGTCCCGCGTGCTGGCCGCTGTCTCTTCTAGATTCTCTCTCTCTCCCTCCCTCCCACTTGACCTGTCTCTTCCTTCTAGTTTGTCTGCTTCTCTTCCTTCTAGTTTGACTCTGCCTTTCTCACTTTAAAATCTAGTCTTTCCGTAGGTGGGAGCGCGTTCCCCGAGACCTCGAAGAACACTTTAGGGTGGCTTGTGAAGGTCCATTTCTGACGAAAGGATATAAGGCAGACTAAAAGTATTCCCACTCTCTGGACTAGAGCTGTGGCCCTGTTGAACCAGAGTCCAATTCCCTGGGGTTCTTCCTGATGGGAAGTAGAGAGAAGACTGCGAACCAGAGGTTCCATCTTTTGCAGGAATGTTTGCTCTATTTCGGCATCAATGGCTTCATTACCTGCTTGATGGGGTTCTGGGAGTTCTTCTACTCCCCCAAGCTCGGCCCGAGGCCAGGCTTGACTTGTGAGAGTTTGGTCCACCAAGCTGTTGCTTGGAGCGGCCCGCAGGCGCACATACCCACCACAGCCCGGTTGGTCCGTCACTTCTTGGAGAAAACAATCTAGTTTTCTCTTGAAGATGTCCACGGTTGTTCCGGCAATATTTCTTATAGTCGCTGGGAGGATGTTGAACAACCGCGGACCTCTGATGTTCAGTGTTCTCTGATTGTGCCTATGGGGAGCCGGTCGGCCGAGCGGACAGCACGCGGGACTTGTGATCCTGTGGTCCTGGGTTCGATCCCAGGCGCCGGCGAGAAACAATGGGCAGAGTTTCTTTCACCCTATGCCCCTGTTACCTAGCAGTAAAATAGGTTCCTGGGTGTTAGTCAGCTGTCACGGGCTGCTTCCTGGGGAGTGGAGGCCTGGTCGAGGACCGGGCCGCGGGGACACTAAAAGCCCCGAAATCATCTCAAGATAACATCAAGATGATCTACCTGAGGGAGTGACCTCGAACAGGTCCATGTTCGTGGACAATGCCAGAGTAATGAGGAATGTAAAAACAGAGGACTCATGCAAAATGTTACAGAATGACCTTAACAAACTCCAGGTGTGGACAAACAAATGGTTGCTCGAGTTCAATCCTAATAAGTGCAAGATATTGTAGACGGGGAAGGGAGAAAAAAGACCAGAAGGTATCTACACCATTAATTGAAGGCAATTGCAGGATTCTGAGAGAGAGAGAGAGAGAGAGAGAGAGAGAGAGAGAGAGAGAGAGAGAGAGAGAGAGAGAGAGAGAGAGAGAGAGAGCGCGCTCGCTTTGGGAGTGGATATAATTCCATCCCTAACACCAGAGGCGCACACACAGACAGGGTGACATCAGCAGCATATGGGACGCTGGCAAGCATTAAAACGTCGTTTAGAAACCTAAATCATGACACGTTCAAAGCCATCAACACAGCTTGTGTTAGAGCAGTACTGGAATATGCAGCACCTGCCTGGAACCCATACCTTGTCAAACAAAGCTAAAATTTGCAGAGTGCAGAGGTTTGCTGCTGGATTAGTGCCAGAGCTCAGAGGGTTAAGGTGTGAGGATTGGCTGAAGGAACTGGATCTCTCAACCTTGGAGGACAGAAGATATAGAGGAGATATGATAACAACGACAACGTACTGGCTTCCCCCCAGGGTGCCAGGGTGGCTTCACCCCCCAGGGTGGCTTCACCCCCAGGGTGGCTTCACCCCCCAGGGTGGCTTCACCCCCCAGGGTGGCTTCACCCCCAGGGTGGCTTCACCCCCCAGGGTGGCTTCACCCCCCAGGGTGGCTTCACCCCCCAGGGTGGCTTCACCCCCAGGGTGGCTTCACCCCCAGGGTGGCTTCACCCCCAGGGTGGCTTCACCCCCAGGGTGGCTTCACCCCCAGGGTGGCCTCACCCCCAGGGTGCCAGGGTGGCTTCACCCCCAGGGTGGCTTCACCCCCAGGGTGCCAGGGTGGCTTCACCCCCAGGGTGGCTTCACCCCCAGGGTGGCCTCACCCCCAGGGTGCCAGGGTGGCTTCACCCCCAGGGTGGCTTCACCCCCAGGGTGGCCTCACCCCCAGGGTGGCCTCACCCCCAGGGTGGCTTCACCCCCAGGGTGGCTTCACCCCCCAGGGTGGCTTCACCCCCAGGGTGGCTTCACCCCCAGGGTGGCTTCACCCCCAGGGTGCCAGGGTGGCTTCACCCCCAGGGTGGCTTCACCCCCAGGGTGGCTTCACCCCCAGGGTGGCTTCACCCCCAGGGTGCCAGGGTGGCTTCACCCCCAGGGTGCCAGGGTGGCTTCACCCCCAGGGTGCCAGGGTGGCTTCACCCCCAGGGTGGCTTCACCCCCAGGGTGGCTTCACCCCCAGGGTGCCAGGGTGGCTTCACCCCCAGGGTGGCCTCACCCCCAGCGTAGCTTCACCCTCAGGTTGGCTTCACCCCCAGGGTGGCTTCACCCCCAGGGTGGCCTCACCCCCTGGGTGGCTTCACCCCCAGGGTGGCTTCACCCCCAGCGTAGCTTCACCCCCAGGGTGGCTTCACCCCCAGGGTGGCTTCACCCCCAGGGTGCCAGGGTGGCTTCACCCCCAGGGTGGCTTCACCCCCAGGGTGGCTTCACCCCCAGGGTGGCTTCACCCCCAGGGTGGCTTCACCCCCAGGGTGGCTTCACCCCCAGGGTGGCTTCACCCCCAGGGTGGCCTCACCCCCAGCGTAGCTTCACCCCCAGGGTGGCTTCACCCCCAGGGTGGCTTCACCCCCAGGGTGGCCTCACCCCCAGGGTGGCCTCACCCCCAGGGTGGCTTCACCCCCAGGGTGGCTTCACCCCCAGGGTTGCCTCACCTCCAGGGTGGCTTCACCCCCAGGGTGCCAGGGTGGCTTCACCCCCAGGGTGGCTTCACCCCCAGGGTGGCTTCACCCCCAGGGTGGCTTCACCCCCAGGGTGGCTTCACCCCCAGGGTGGCCTCACCCCCAGGGTGGCTTCACCCCCAGGGTGGCTTCACCCCCAGGGTGGCTTCACCCCCAGGGTGGCTGTACCCCCAGGGTGGCTTCACCCCCAGGGTGGCTTCACCCCCAGGGTGGCTTCACCCCCAGGGTGGCTTCACCCCCAGGGTGCCAGGGTGGCTTCACCCCCAGGGTGCCAGGGTGGCTTCACCCCCAGGGTGGCTTCACCCCCAGGGTGCCAGGGTGGCTTCACCCCCAGGGTGCCAGGGTGGCTTCACCCCCAGCGTGGCTTCACCCCCAGGGTGGCTTCACCCCCAGGGTGGCTTCACCCCCAGGGTGGCTTCACCCCCAGGGTGGCTTCACCCCCAGGGTGGCTTCACCCCCAGCGTGGCTTCACCCCCAGGGTGGCTTCACCCCCAGGGTGGCCTCACCCCCAGGGTGGCTTCACCCCCAGGGTGGCCTCACCCCCAACGTGGCTTCACCCCCAGCGTGGCTTCACCCCTAGGGTGGCTTCACCCCCAGGGTGGCCTCACCCCCAGGGTGGCTTCACCCCCAGGGTGGCCTCACCCCCAGGGTGGCTTCACCCCCAGCGTGGCTTCACCCCCAGGGTGGCTTCACCCCCAGGGTGGCCTCACCCCCAGGGTGGCTTCACCCCCAGGGTGGCCTCACCCCCAGCGTGGCTTCACCCCTAGGGTGGCTTCACCCCCAGGGTGGCCTCACCCCCAGGGTGGCAACGAGGGATTCTGCGTATCAAAGACATGTGCTTTTTGCTTCACAGTTCCTGTGGTGAGTGTGGGCGTGGTGAGGACTTCCTGCCCCCCCCCTCCCCCCGCCCCTGCCCCCCATCACTGCTTGCTGGCTGCCTCTACCCCTGCTTGTCTGTGCATACATTTCTGCCTCTCTTCCAGGAACTTAGTAGTGTGATTATTCCTCGCAGCAACTCCCGCGTGCTGGCCGCTGTCTCTTCTAGATTCTCTCTCTCTCCCTTCCTCCCACTTGACCTGTCTCTTCCTTCTAGTTTGTCTGCTTCTCTTCCTTCTAGTTTGACTCTGCCTTTCTCACTTTAAAATCTAATCTTTCCGTAGGTGGGAGCGCGTTCCCCGAGACCTCGAAGAACACTTTAGGGTGGCTTGTGAAGGTCCATTTCTGACGAAAGGATATAAGGCAGACTAAAAGTATTCCCACTCTCTGGACTAGAGCTGTGGCCCTGTTGAACCACAGAGTCCAATTCCCTGGGGTTCTTCCTGATGGGAAGTAGATGACTGCGAACCAGAGGTTCCATCTTTTGCAGGAATGTTTGCTCTATTTCGGCATCAATGGCTTCATTACCTGCTTGATGGGGTTCTGGGAGTTCTTCTACTCCCCCAAGCCCGGCCCGAGGCCAGGCTTTACTTGTGAGAGTTTGGTCCACAAGGCTTGGAGCGGCCCGCAGGCGCACATACCCACCACAGCCCGGTTGGTCAGGCACTCCTTGGAGGAAACTATCTAGTTTTCTCTTGAAGATGTCCACGGTTGTTCCGGCAATATTTCTTATGCTCGCTGGGAGGGTGTTGAACAACCGTGGACCTCTGATGTTTATACAGTGTTCTCTGATTGTGCCTATGGCACCTCTGCTCTTCACTGGTTCTATTCTGCATTTTCTTCCATATCGTTCACTCCAGTATGTTGTTATTTTACTGTGTAGATTAGGGACCTGTCCCTCCAGTATTTTCTACGTGTATATTATACAAATATACAAATACAAATATTTATTCAGGTAAAGTACATACATACAAGGTGAGATACAAAAGTTGATGGATTTATAGATAGAGCTAGTACATACAATGCCTAAAGCCACTATTACGCAAAGCGTTTCGGGCATACCATTATTATTTGGTATCTCTCTCGTCTTCTTTCTAGTGAGTACATTTGGAGAGCTTTGAGACGATCCCAATAATTTAGGTACTTCATCTCGTCTATGCGTGCCGTATATGTTCTCTGTATTCCCTCTATTTCAGCAATCTCTCCTGCTCTGAAGGGGGAAGTGAGTACTGAGCAGTACTCAAGACGGGACACAAGCCAATCCTCATAAGTTAATCTATTTAGCACTGGCACTTGTTGTAAACCTCTGTATGTTTTCAATTTTGACTTTATGCTTGACAAGGTGCGGAGTCCATGCCGGTGCTGCATGTTGCTGTAGTTGTCTACTAAATATTGTGGAGAATGCCTTGAAGGAGTCCGGAATTAAATTCCTAAACGAAGTTGTTGTATTTAACAGTATGTATGGTATGCTGCTGATGCAACCCTGCGCACATGTGTACACCCTGTGTGTACACCATGTGTACACCCTGTGTACACCCTGTGTACAGGGATACATGTACCCTGCCTGTGTACACCCTGTGTATATGTGACACCGGTTTGAGTGTTGGAAGTGTATCCACTCTCAGATCTCTTCCCTAGTCCTGTAGCTGTCTTTCCCTGTTGGTGTAGCTGCCTGCCTCGTGGTCTCCCTGTCTGCTGCTGCTGCTGCTGCTGCTCCAGCCCCTGCTGCCCCAGCCCCTGCTGCTCCAGCCCCTGCTGCTCCAGCCCCTGCTGCTCCAGCCCCTGCTGCTCCAGCCCCTGCTGCTCCAGCCCCTGCTGCTCCAGCCCCTGCTGCTCCAGCCCCTGCTGCACCAGCCCCTGCTGCTCCAGCCCCTGCTGCTCCAGCCCCTGCTGCACCAGCCCCTGCTGCTCCAGCCCCTGCTGCTCCAGCCCCTGCTGCTCCAGCCCCTGCTGCTCCAGCCCCTGCTGCTCCAGCCCCTGCTGCACCAGCCCCTGCTGCTCCAGCCCCTGCTGCACCAGCCCCTGCTGCTCCAGCCCCTGCTGCTCCAGCCCCTGCTGCTCCAGCCCCTGCTGCACCAGCCCCTGCTGCTCCAGCCCCTGCTGCTCCAGCCCCTGCTGCTCCAGCCCCTGCTGCTCCAGCCCCTGCTGCTCCAGCCCCTGCTGCTCCAGCCCCTGCTGCTCCAGCCCCTGCTGCACCAGCCCCTGCTGCTCCAGCCCCTGCTGCACCAGCCCCTGCTGCTCCAGCCCCTGCTGCTCCAGCCCCTGCTGCTCCAGCCCCTGCTGCTCCAGCCCCTGCTGCTCCAGCCCCTGCTGCTCCAGCCCCTGCTGCTCCAGCCCCTGCTGCACCAGCCCCTGCTGCACCAGCCCCTGCTGCACCAGCCCCTGCTGCACCAGCCCCTGCTGCTCCAGCCCCTGCTGCACCAGCCCCTGCTGCTCCAGCCCCTGCTGCTCCAGCCCCTGCTGCACCAGCCCCTGCTGCTCCTTCCCTGCCAGTGGCGGCTGTGCTACTGCAGTAGGTGGTGCTGCTGTTCCTCCTGGTTATAGTGGTTAGGGGCACGAGGACCCAAGGTGATAACCTTGATTATTTGGGCAGGTGATGGTGGTTAAGGTGCTGCAGGTGGTGGTGATGGTGGTTGAGGTGCTGCAGGTGGTTGTTGAGGTGCTGCAGGTGGTGGTTGAGGTGCTGCAGGTGGTGGTGATGGTGGTTGAGGTGCTGCAGGTGGTGGTGATGGTGGTTGAGGTGCTGCAGGTGGTGGTGATGGTGGTTGAGGTGCTGCAGGTGGTGGTGATGGTGGTTGAGGTGCTGCAGGTGGTGGTGATGGTGGTTGAGGTGCTGCAGGTGGTGGTGATGGTGGTTGAGGTGCTGCAGGTGGTGGTGATGGTGGTTGAGGTGCTGCAGGTGGTGGTGATGGTGGTTGAGGTGCTGCAGGTGGTGGTGATGGTGGTTGAGGTGCTGCAGGTGGTGGTGATGGTGGTTGAGGTGCTGCAGGTGGTGGTGATGGTGGTTGAGGTGCTGCAGGTGGTGGTGATGGTGGTTGAGGTGCTGCAGGTGGTGGTGATGGTGGTTGAGGTGCTGCAGATGGTGGTGATGGTGGTTGAGGTGCTGCAGGTGGTTGTTGAGGTGCTGCAGGTGGTGGTTGAGGTGGTGGTGATGGTGGTTGAGGTGCTGCAGGTGGTGGTTGAGGTGCTGCAGGTGGTGGTGATGGTGGTTGAGGTGCTGCAGGTGGTGGTTGAGGTGCTGCAGGTGGTGGTTGAGGTGCTGCAGGTGGTGGTTGAGGTGCTGCAGGTGGTGGTGATGGTGGTTGAGGTGCTGCAGGTGGTGGTTGAGGTGCTGCAGGTGGTGGTGATGGTGGTTGAGGTGCTGCAGGTGGTGGTGATGGTGGTTAAGGTGCTGCAGGTGGTGGTGATGGTGGTTGAGGTGCTGCAGGTGGTGGTGATGGTGGTTGAGGTGCTGCAGGTGGTGGTGATGGTGGTTGAGGTGCTGCAGGTGGTGGTGATGGTGGTTGAGGTGCTGCAGGTGGTGGTGATGGTGGTTGAGGTGCTGCAGGTGGTGGTGATGGTGGTTGAGGTGCTGCAGGTGGTGGTGATGGTGGTTGAGGTGCTGCAGGTGGTTGTTGAGGTGCTGCAGGTGGTGGTTGAGGTGCTGCAGGTGGTTGTTGAGGTGCTGCAGGTGGTGGTGATGGTGATTGAGGTGCTGCAGGTGGTGGTTGAGGTGCTGCAGGTGGTGGTGATGGTGGTTGAGGTGCTGCAGGTGGTTGTTGAGGTGCTGCAGGTGGTGGTTGAGGTGCTGCAGGTGGTGGTTGAGGTGCTGCAGGTGGTGGTGATGGTGGTTGAGGTGCTGCAGGTGGTGGTTGAGGTGCTGCAGGTGGTGGTGATGGTGGTTGAGGTGCTGCAGGTGGTGGTGATGGTGGTTGAGGTGCTGCAGGTGGTTGTTGAGGTGCTGCAGGTGGTGGTTGAGGTGCTGCAGGTGGTGGTTGAGGTGCTGCAGGTGGTGGTGATGGTGGTTGAGGTGCTGCAGGTGGTGGTTGAGGTGCTGCAGGTGGTGGTGATGGTGGTTGAGGTGTTGCAGGTGGTTGTTGAGGTGCTGCAGGTGGTGGTTGAGGTGCTGCAGGTGGTGGTTGAGGTGCTGCAGGTGGTGGTGATGGTGGTTGAGGTGCTGCAGGTGGTGGTTGGGGTGGTGCAGGTTCGAGCCTTCTATCTACTAATAGCGTGTGTGTTGCGTGGTTGTGTATAGGGGGCTTAGGCTTTACGACACGAGGACCCTGCCGCCAGTCATGGCCAGTCGGACCACTTTAATTACTGCTTGGTCACGTGACCCAGGCCGGAGAGGGGGGGGGGGAAGGACAGAAGGTTGAGGGAATAGGCAAATGAAGGGTTGTAGGGAAGGGGGGGGTGGAGGGAGGGGGGGGGAAGGTGGAAAAAGGGGTCGGGCTCGATGCCTGAGAGTTCAAGAGGATGGGCCCAGCTTCTTCCTCTTATCTTTATACATATTTCAGCATATATACGGATGTCTATAGATGAATACTGTGTAGCATTCATATATATATATATATATATATATATATATATATATATATATATGTCTATATATATATATATATACATACACCGATGCTTCTAAGGGGACACAGGTGGAAAACATTAGTGCCCAAATGTTACTAACAGGGATCTTAGAAAGAACTGTTAAAGTAGTTGACAAATGGATGCATTAGGCAGTGATGTGGTGGAGGCTGACTCTATACACAGTTTCCAGTGTAGATATGATAGAGCCCAGTAGGCTCGGGACCAAAGAGCCAGAGCTCAACCCCCGCAAGCAAACTAGGTGAGCACACATGTTTGGACGGGTCTGTTTAACGGTTCTTTATTTTATTTATTTTAGTTATTTCTAAGAGGGGAGAGTTTCATCTAAGAACTGTGTGTTCCGAGGCTGGGGTTTAATCAAGTATATCGAGGCTCTTATGCCACCAGCTGTGGGAGGGGCGTCTCATCTTGGGCCACCAGTGTGGGAGGGGCGTCTCATCTTGGGCCACCAGCTGTGGGAGCGGGGCGTCTCATCTTGGGCCACCAGCTGTGGGAGTGGGGCGTCTCATCTTGGGCCACCAGCTGTGGGAGTGGGGCGTCTCATCTTGGGCCACCAGCTGTGGGAGTGGGGCGTCTCATCTTGGTCCACAGCTGTGGGAGTGGGGCGTCTCATCTTGGGCCACCAAGCTGTGGGAGTGGGGCGTCTCATCTTGGGCCACCAGCTGTGGGAGGTGGCGTCTCATCTGGCCCACCAGCTGTGGGAGTGGGGCGTCTCATCTTGGGCCACCAGCTGTGGGAGTGGGGCGTCTCATCTTGGGCCACCAGCTGTGGGAGTGGGGCGTCTCATCTTGGGCCACCAGCTGTGGGAGGGGACGTCTCATCTTGGGCCACCAGCTGTGGGATGGGGCGTCTCATCTTGGCCACCAGCTGTGGAGTGGGGCGTCTCATCTTGGACCACCAGCTGTGGGAGTGGGGCGTCTCATCTTGGGCCACCAGTGTGGGGATGGGGCGTCTCATCTTGGGCCACCAGCTGTGGGAGTGGGGCGTCTCATCTTGGGCCACCAGCTGTGGAGTGGGGCGTCTCATCATTGGACCCAGCTGTGGAGTGGGGCGTCTCATCTTGGACCACCAGCTGTGGGAGTGGGGCGTCTCATCTTGGACCACCAGCTGTGGGGAGTGGGGCGTCTCATCTTGGGCCACCAGCTGGGGAGTGGGGTCTCATCTTGGGCCACCAGCTGTGAGTGGGCGTCTCATCTTGGGCAACCAGCTGTGGGAGTGGGGCGTCTCATATTGGGCCACCAGCTGTGGGAGTGGGGCGTCTCTCATCTTGGACCACCAGCTGTGGGAGTGGGGCGTCTCATCTTGGACCACCAGCTGTGGGAGTGGGGCGTCTCATCTTGGGCCAGCAGCTGGGAGTGGGGCGTCTCATCTTGGGCCACCAGCTGTGGGAGGGACGTATCATCTTGGGCCACCAGCTGTGGGAGTGGGGCGTCTCATCTTGGGCCACCAGCTGTGGAGTGGGGGCGTCTCATCTTGGGCCACCAGCTGTGGGAGTGGGCGTCTCATCTTGGGCCACCAGCTGTGAGTGGGGCGTCTCATCTTGGGCAACCAGCTGTGGGAGTGGGGCGTCTCATCTTGGGCCACCAGCTGTGGGAGTGGGGCGTCTCATCTTGGGCCACCAGCTGTGGGAGTGGGGCGTCTCATCTTGGGCCACCAGCTGTTGGAGTGGGGCGTCTCATCTTGGACCACCAGCTGTGGGAGTGGGGCGTCT
>WNGS01066973.1:10000-12871 GCA_020271785.1 Procambarus virginalis | reverse complement strand
TTCGTTCTTCCCTGGCCCTCTGCGGTTCTACGGCGGCGGGCTCCGATGGTATTCATTATGAGATGCTTCGCCATCTCCCTCCGTGCACGTCTCAGTATTTACTGAGTCTGTATAATCGGATCTGGGAGTCGTCGTCAGTCCCTGAGGACTGGCTCGATGCCGTTGTCCTCCCTGTTCGCAAACCAGGGTCTCTGGAGAACTTCCCTAAGGACTTTCCCTATTGCCCTCACATTGTGTCTGCAAACTCTTTGAACGTATGGTTTACGTTCGTCTGATGTGGTTCCTGGAACACCATCACCTCCTCTCCCCTTCTCAATTTGGTTTCCGCAAGTGCCGCAGCACGACAGATGTCCTGGTGAACTTGGAGGTCTATATTCGTACTGCTTTTGCTGCGAGGACCTCCGTTGTTGCCGTCCTTTTTGACCTGGAAAAGGCTTACGACACCACTTGGCGATATCATATTCTATCCCAGCTTCATTCTTTTGGCCTTCGTGGTCATCTCCCTCTCTTTCTCCGCAGCTTCCTCTCTCGTCGTTTCTATCGGGTGCGCCTTGGTACCGCTCTTTCTGCCTCTTTTCAGCAATATGAAGGTGTGCCCCAGGGTAGTGTTCTGAGCACTACTCTCTTTCTGGTTGCCCTCAATGGTTTTCTTTCCTCTCTTCCTTCAGGTGTCTTCTCCGCTCTCTATGTCGACGATCTTACCCTTTGCTGTCAGGTGATGATTCGCCTCTCCTTCAGCGCCGGCTTCAACTTACGATTGATGCCGTGTCGTCTTGGGCCACGATCATGGCTTCAAGTTCTCTACTTCTAAGACTTGTGCCATGTCTTTTACTCGGAAACGGGTCGTTCTTCGTCCCTCTTTGTCACTTTATGGTCATCCCCTTGAGTACAAAGATTCCGCGAAGCTTTTGGGCTTATTCCTTGACACTCGTTTGTCTTGGTCTCCCCATATCTCTTACCTCGTGTTGAGTGCTCTAAGGCCCTTACCCTCCTTCGAGTATTGTCCCATACTTCTTGGGGAGCGGATAGGCGCACTCTCCTTGCTTTGCATTCCTCTCTCGTCCTTTCTAAGCTCGATTATGGTTGCCCTGCTTACTCTTCTGCTTCTCCTTCTGCTCTTCGCCGTCTTGATGCTTTGCACCATACCGGGCTGCGCCTCAGTTCTGGTGCCTTTCGTTCGACTCCGTCCTTAGCTTGTATGTTGACACTGGCTTCCTATCTCTCCCAGGACCGCCGTGATCGCTACTGTCTTCGCTATCTTGCGCGGTCTTGCAACATCCTTCCTCTCGCCTCTGTCGTGCTTTAACTTTTCCCCTCCTGCGTTCCTGTTCCTCTTCACCACCTCCCTCTTTCTGTCCGGTTATCTCGCTTACAGGATTCTCTTTCCGTTCGTGTTTCTAATGTTTCTCCTCGTGTTGTTCCTTCTTTGCCCCCGTGGAGAGTCCCCCTTCCGCAGTTTTGTACGTCCTTGACCCGCATCACTAAAGCTTTTACCCCTCCTACGGTTCTAAAACGCCTTTTCCTTGAGCACTTTTCTTCTCACTCCCGCTCCGTTTCTGTCTTCACCGATGGGTCTAAGCCTGCGGGGATGTGTTGTTACTCTGTTGTTTTTCCTGATCGCACTTATATGTGTCGCTTACCTCCGGAGACTAGCATCTTTACAGCGGAGCTTTATGCTATTCTCTATGCTCTTCGTCTCCTGCTTTCTCGTTGTCAGTCTTCTTTTGTGGTTGTTGTTGACTCTCGTAGTGCCCCATGGCTCTCGGGTCCTTTAATCCGGTTCATCCAGTAGTTGTCGAGATCCAGCATTGGCTGTTTCTTGTTCACAGTAAGTTTAAGTCGGTTGAGTTTTGTTGGGTTCCCAGCCATATTGGTGTGTCTTTAAATGAGCGTGCGGATGCTGCCACCAAGGAAGCTGTCCGCTCTTGTCCCATCTCTCGTAAAGGTATTCCTATTCCGACTTTTACCCGGTTATCCATTCCTCCATCCTTACCCGTTGGCAGGCTTCTTGGTCGTCTGTTACTGGTAACAAACTCCGTACTCTTAAATGTTGTGTTTCCTCGTGGCCATCCTCCTACCACCGTAACCGGCGTGGGAAACTGCTCTGGCGAGGTTGCGTATTGGCCATACTCGCTTAACCCATGGTCACTTGATGGAGCGCCGCCCTGCTCCTTATTGTCCTAATTGCATTGTCCCTCTTACGGTCGTGCATGTCCTTCTTGAATGTCCTGACTTCCGGGACGAGCGTGTGTCTTGCTTTCCGACCGCCCCGCGCTGTCACTTGTCCCTCAATAGAATTCTTGGTGACTCGGATACTTTTGATATCGTTCGCCTTATGCGTTTTTGTTCTCGTATTGGCATCCTTGGTGATATTTAGCGCCCTCTGATTATTCGCACATTTGATGGTGCTACATAGCCTTCCCGGTTTGGTGCCTTCTTTTGAAAATTACTTACTTATATTTACGAAATGAACGGTATGGGAAACAACACAGCTCAATTCCAACACAATGTCACAAAAAATAATTAAATAAAAAATAAAATAAATCAAAATCTATGAAAATAAAATTTATCAATGCAATCAGAAATACTGAAATGGAATTCATGATATATTTAGTATAGTGTGATTATTGCTAATATATGCAACAGATGGCGCTATTTTTCAAAAACGCATGTTTTTACCTGTTATAGGGGTGGCATCTATATAGTTGATAAACAAAAAGATGCGCCTATTCGAATGCAACGTTGTGTCAAAGTTTCAAAGCAATCAGTGAACAACTTTCGGAGATTACAGCGTGTGTTGCTCTTACGTCCAACAGATGGCGCTGTTTTTCAAAAAAACATGTTTTTCTTTCACAGATGAGGCATGTATAT
>WNGS01066973.1:0-5000 GCA_020271785.1 Procambarus virginalis | reverse complement strand
TGCTGAGGCTGTGGATGAGACATGACAAGGACGTAAGAGATGTGCGGGTACTCACAACACCTTGAGCTTGGGCAGGTGTACTTGGAACACCTGAGGTGGGAGAGTCTTGAGGAGCGGCGCGTGGCTGATGTATCTGTGGGCAGAGACACAACGTTAACACCAGTTGTAACCTTCTGGCGCACACTCCAGGTGCACACCCTAAGTGCACACCCCAGGTGCTCTCTACAGATGCACACTCCAGGTGCACACTCCTGGTGCACACTCCAGGGCACACCCCAGGTGCACACTCCACGTGTATGAGGAATTGACCTGTGGGATTTATTTATTCAATTTATATTTATTTAGACAGTAGTTTATATTTTACATTAATTTATATTTTTCGATAGCAAATTATGACGGTCCAAGTGGACTGTATTTCTTAAAATGTCTCACAAGTCGCTTCCTGACACACTTCTGTGGTTTATGGTTTACATGTAGTCATCCATATAAATTATTGGTTAGTAGACCTTCACTACAGTATTAGACTACATATGTTATTAACTAAAATGAATGACCTTATATTATTGTTGTTATTTCCCAGACATCTAGAATGAACACGGATGAACTCCAGGCACACACCTGCAGGTCGATACACCTTGTAGGTGTGGCTGGCCTCTAACTTATATACTAGTTTACCAATGGTAATTCTTGTTCCTCCTCTGTTCTACCTGTCAAAAGGTACTCACAAATAATAGCAATAACCCTAATATATCAGCTATATCAGGGGAAATAAAGTATATTGATTATGAGATAAGACCAAGGAATATTTACCTTGGTTTTGTCGCTGTCTCGTGTCCTAACCAGAATATATCCTAAATCTAAATATTTAAGGCCTCTAATAAGGTAGATAATATAGAAATTGGAAATGACACCTCCTTTGATAGTAGACGTAGTTGTGTGTCAATAACGGAAGCATTATTATTCCCATAACATCTTAGCTGTCCAAGGGAGAATTATCGGAGCTAGATTTGCCCCGGAGACTGATGTTAAAATTAATGGCTGACTCTCTGGCCCTCGCTCCTAACGCATGCTGGCTCTCTTGTCCTGATGTCACAAGGGGTTAGAGGCCCATATTTACTCGATTTTTTTCTGATAATTAAGTTGATTCAAGGGGAAATGTTTTTATGATCTTAACAGTCCAAAGACTGCTGCGTTAAGAATAATTCCCAACAGAATTACCTGGTGAATTTAATAGCAACTTGGCAATGACATCCTATTTTCTTCCTAAGAAAAGTTGCACTGTGCTTCAACCTCAATAGCTGACTAAAAAACTATTTCTAGGGTTAATTTGTTATTACAACAACGGCAATATTATCTGCATATTGTATTGAATATTAGTAAATGGTGTCAGGTTTTCCGCCAAGGTGCACACTCAGGGTGCACACACCAGGCACACACTCCAGGTGCACACTCCAGGCACACACTCCAGGTGCACACTCCAGGCACACAATCCAGGCACACACTACAGGTGCACACTCCAGGCACACACTCCAGGTGCACACTCCAGGCACACACTCCAGGTGCACATTCCATGTGCACACTCCAGGTGCACACTCCAGGTGCACACTACAGGTGTACATTTCAGGTGCACACTCCAGGCACACACACACACACACACATCCCAGGTGCACACTCCAGGTGCACGCTCTTTACTGCACACTCCAGGCACACACTCCAGGTGCACATTCCAAGTGCACACTCCAGGCACACACTCTTGGTACACACTCCAGGTGCACACTCCAGGTGCACACTCCAAGTGTACACTCAAGGTACACACTCCAGGCACACACTTCAGGCACACATTCAAGGTACACACTCCAGGTGCACATTCCAAGTGCACACTCCAGGTGCACACTCCAGGCACACACTCCAGATGCACACTCTTGGTGCACACTCCAGGCACACATTCTAGGTACACACTCCAGGCACACACTCACAAACCCCAGGTGCACACTCAAGGTGCACACTCCCGGTGCACACTCTTGGTGCACACTCCAGGCACACACACCAGGTGCTCATTCCAAGTGAGCATTTTAGGTGCATACTCCAGGCACACACTTCAGATGCACACTCTTGGTGCACTCCAGGTACACACTCCAGGTGCACTCTAGGCACACACTCCTGGAGCACACTCCAGGCACACACTACAGGCACACACTCCAGGCACACAATCCAGGTGAACACTCCAGGTGCACTCTCTAGGCACACACTCCAGGTGCACTCCCCAGGTGCACACTCCAGGCACACACTCCAGGCGCACAATCCAGGTGCACAATTCAGGCACACACTGCAGGTGCACACTCCAGGTGCACACTCCAGGCACAAACTCCAGGAGCACACTCCAGGTGCACTCTCCAGGTGCACACTCCAGGCACAAACTCCAGGCACACACTGCAGGTGCACACTCCAGGTGCACACTCCCGTTGCACACTCCAGGAGCACACTCCAGGTGCACACTCCAGGCACACACTCCAGGAGCACAATCCAGGCGCACACTCCAGGGACACTCTAGGCGCATTCTCCAAGCACACACTCCAGGTGCACACTCCAGGTGCATATTCTAGGTACACACTCCAGGTGCATATTCTAGGTACACACTCCAGGTGCACACTGCAGGTACACACTCCAGGTGCACACGTCAGGTGCACACTCCAGGTACACCCTCAAGGCACACACTCCAGGTGCATACTCCAGGCACACACTCCAGGTGCACACTCCAGGTGCACGCTCAAGGCACCCATTCCAGGTGCACACTCCAGATGCACTCTCCAGGTACACACTCCAGGTACACACTCAAGGCACACACTCCAGGCAAACACTCCAGGTGCACACTCCAGGCACACACTCCAGGTGCACACGTCAGGCGCACACTCCAGGTGCACACGTCAGGCGCACACTCCAGGTGCACACGTCAGGCACACACTCCAGGTGCACACTCCAGGCACACACTCCAGGTGCACGCTCCAGGTGCACACCCCAGGTGCACACTCCAGGCACACACTCCAGGTGCACACTCAAGGTGCACACTCCAGGTATACACTCCAGGCACACACTCCAGGAGCACGCACTCCAGGAGCACACACTCCAGGTGCACATTCAGGGCACACACTCCAGGTGCACACTCTAGGTGCATACTCCAGGTCCACACTCCAGATGAACACTCCATGTGCTAGCTCCAAGCACACATTCCATGTGTACACTCCAGGCACACACTCCAGGTGCATGCACAAACTCCAGGCACAAAATCCAGGTTCACACTCTAGGTGCGCACTCCAGGCACTTAATCGAGGCGCACACTCCAGGTGCATGCTCCAGGAGCACAGTCCATGTGTAAACTCCTGGCGCACACTCCAGGCGCACACTTCGGGTGCACACTCCACGAGCACACTCCAGGCACACTCTCCAGGCAGACACTCCTGGCGCACACTCCTGGCGCACACTCCAGGTGCACACTCCAGGTACACACTCCAGGAGCACACTCCATGCATAAACTCCAGGAGCACACTCCAGGTGCACACTCCATGCATAAACTCCAGGCTCACACTCCAGGAGCACACTCCAGGCACACACTCCAGGCTCACACTCCAGGTTCACACTCCAGGTGCACACTCCAGGCGCACTCTCCAGGTGCACACTCCAGGCGCACACTCCAGGTGCACACTCCAGGCGCACACTCCAGGTGCACACTCCAGGCGCACACTCCAGGTGCACACTCCAGGTGCACACTCAAGGCACACACTCCAGGTGCACACTCCAGGTGCACACTCCAGGTGCACACTCCAGGCACACACTCCAGATGCACACTCCAGGCACACACTCCAGGTGCACACTCCAGGCACACCAGGCAGGGTGTGATCATCACCACACACCAGGCAGGGTGTGATCATCACCACACACCAGGCAGGGTGTGATCATCACCACACACCAGGCAGGGTGTGATCATCACCATACACCAGGCAAGGTGTGATCATCACCACACACCAGGCAGGGTGTGATCATCACCACACAAAAGGCGGGGTGTGATCATCACCACACACCAGGCAGGGTGTGATCATCACCACACACCAGGCAGGGTGTGATCATCACCACACACCAGGCAGGGTGTGATCATCACCACACAAAAGGCAGGGTGTGATCATCACCACACACCAGGCAGGGTGTGATCATCACCACACACCAGGCAGGGTGTGATCATCACCACACACCAGCAGGGTGTGATCATCACCACACACCAGGCAGGGTGTGATCATCACCACACACCAGGCAAGGTGTGATCATCACCACACACCAGGCAGGGTGTGATCATCACCACACAAAAGGCGGGGTGTGATCATCACCACACACCAGGCAGGGTGTGATCATCACCACACACCAGGCAGGGTGTGATCATCACCACACACCAGGCAGGGTGTGATCATCACCACACACCAGGCAGGGTGTGATCATCACCACACACCAGGCAGGGTGTGATCATCACCACACACCAGGCAAGGTGTGATCATCACCACACACCAGGCAGGGTGTGATCATCACCACACAAAAGGCGGGGTGTGATCATCACCACACACCAGGCAGGGTGTGATCATCACCACACACCAGGCAGGGTGTGATCATCACCACACACCAGGCAGGGTGTGATCATCACCACACACCAGGGAAGGTGTGATCATCACCACACACCAGGCAGGGTGTGATCATCACCACACACCAGGCAGGTGTGTATCATAACCACACCAGGCAGGGTGTGATCATCGCCACACACCAGGCAGGGTGTGATCATCACCACACCCAGGCAGGGTGTGATCATCACCACACACCAGGCAGGGTGTGATCATCACCACACACCAGGCAGGTGTGATCATCACCACACCCCAGGCACGGTGTGATCATCACCACACACAGGCAGGGTGTGATCATCACCACACACAGGCAAGGTGTGATCATCACCACACACCAGGCAG
>WNGS01066969.1:0-12362 GCA_020271785.1 Procambarus virginalis | reverse complement strand
CCAGCTTCCTGCAAGCAGCAAGTTGCTTTCCCAGGTTTCCTGCAAGCAGCAAATGCCAGCATAACTATATTTTCATGTGTATAATTTGTCGGCAAAGTTCTCTGGCAATTAAATCTCAAGAATGCTGCACCTCAAGAATTTTGTTATACCATTGCCGTGGTGCCTAGATTGCCAAATGTGTAATTATTATCTAGTTTTTATATTAATGAGTTATTGTTTATAAACAAGCAACGGAATTGCCTGCAGCTGTGTGCGTGTTGGTAGTTTATCGAGAACGTATTCCTAGCTTATTTTATTCATAATAATTATAGGTATCCACAGTATTCATATGTGCGCATTTTGTATGCACAACACCAATGGTAACAAAATGTATTTTTTTTTATAAATAAATATAAACGAAACTGGTTTTCACGAAATCTTAAGGTAGTCAATTGGACGTGTAGTAAGCTTGCACTGTCCGCAGTTGTCCAAATAGTTTGTAGTCACAAGGAAATGCTAAGATTCCTTCCTTCTTTTCTTATTGGTTTAAATACTGTAAAGGACAACAATAAAATTCTTCAATTCGTTGAATAATCAATCGGTAGTGTAGGAATGTATGACTAAGTAGATCTGGTACATTAGGCTATGGCTGTGGCTATTAAGATATCTATAATCCCATAGACATCGTCAAAGTTTAACCATTTTGTTTATTATCAAGTCGAAGAGTCTGACATTCTAAGACATCCTTCGTGACAATTTTCTGATATTGTTCACATCACAAAGGTAATAATAGTTGGGAATAAAGCCTTCATCCCTCGTTGCATGTCAATGATTAAAAATTTAATTTCTCATGAAAACTTATTCCCAAAACATGCAGTGACTGGTGCATTTATATTGTGTAATTATTGCGAATGTTTTAGTTCAGTAAATTTGAATTAAAAAGAAGTCAGGACGCAAAAATAGTGAAACCAAAATAAAATCGATTGCTGACTGCGTTGTCAGTCAGTTGCAAACGTGTCAGTGGAGCCGACTAGTGGAAAATTTTGTAAATGTGGGGGTTGGTATTACTTCTGGTTTGTGTGTGGCGGACCAACCGGGCTGTAGTGGATGTGCGAGTCTGCGGGCCGCTTTAAGCAACAGCCTGGTGGACCGAGCTCTCGCAAGTCGAGCCTGGCAGTAGTCTGGTCAACCAGGCTGTTTGGCGCGGCTGGTCGCAGCCTGACGTACGAATCATAGCCTCCCAGTTAAGATCATCACATAATCATTAGTTTTTTTTTACAAATTTACAGCTAGTTATGACATCGAATGGAATTGGTAATATAATGGATCATTGCCTCTGCCCGAAACGCTATGCGTGTTAGTGGCTTTACATGAATGTAAAAATACCCATCATATGTAATCTCACAACCCATTTGTACCGTCTTGCAAATAAAATTATTATTATTATTATTATTATTATTATTATTATTATATTATTGTGTAACTATAATAGTGATCTTGCGAAGCAGTAGCCGTTGTAAGGGTCTTGCTAAATAATAAACAAAGTTGTGAAAGTTTACGAAAGCTACTAGGTTTCTAGTTGCCACGCTATAGTGTTGAACCTACAATCTAGAACTGATATTTAGAGCTGGGCCTAGTGCCTCCCCACTCCGACCTATTAGATAAAGCCTTACTGCCCGCTAAATCTTGACTTGTCATACAATATTGCTGCAGTCTGAATACGTGATGTCCAATATAAGTGATGTAGTGGGACTTTCACTGTTCCCCCCTTTTAAAGTGATATTAAAAACTGAAAAAAAATGTAGTTGACTGTGTGGGAATCCAGCTTTCTGGGGGTCTGCACTTAGGCCTATTGGAATCAGGCCGAACTTGGCTTCGCCGATATCTTCATGAGCCTTTCCAGTTTTTTTATTTGCCAAGATTTTCTGTGAGAGGTAGCCTTTTCTCAGGTTTTGGTGTGGCTTTCTGGATTCCAGGGTATATTGGGGAGCCCCCCATTGAGTCGTGTTTGATGTACTCTCAGAGAGTAGCCCGGGGGACGAGCCCGTCGTGTAGTTGTGTGTACACAGCGAATCATCCTTAATAGGTTTCTGTGTGAGATGGATTGTATCTGCGAAATTGGGGCACTATGCCGTTATTTATTGTCCGATAACGTACAAGGGGGACTTCGAGACGGCACGAGGTCTATTGTGTAGTACTGTATATACCAATTCTTGTCTTGTACGTTAGCTCAGGAAAAAAACAGCTCCGTATCAAAAATATATTTTCTGTTGATATTGCTGTAAGTTACGTACGCTGTAGAGGAACAAAGCTGTTGGTATGTACGCTCCTCTCTTAGAATGTTGACCATGCACCACATGACCAAAGAGCAGAGCTCAAACCCCACAAGCACAACTAGGTGAGTACATGCTGGCCTGGCGCGATGCAAGTCTTGAGTTCATGAAAGAGTAACGTACTTTAACATTTATGAAGGTGGTTCTCAAGATAAAACAACCTATAAATTGTTTTTGTATTTTTCTGCAATTTAAGGTAGACCTACAGTGTGTAATTTTACGTCAAAAACATTTTCTGCTTTGGCCAAGTGGTTATTGAATTATATCTGTAAATTGCTTCTAACATTTAAGTTATTTTACCTTAATATCTGCTTGTGCAATACTGCAGACCAAATGCTGTCGCCTGTAGCAAATTACTGTATACCAAATATTTCTGTATATGCTACTTCAAAATTAAATAAACAATAATTCATGAGTAATTATAAATAAATACTGTACATAACCTTGGTTGAGTAAATACAGAATGAAATCAATTTAGATAAGTAATCTACTAAAGTTTATTACATGGCTGCGCATTGCGTTGAAATTATATGTACATATATAATAACAACAAATGTAATAACAAATGAGGCTTACGATTTTATGATGAAAAAGAACTGAAATCTGGTATTTAATCGGCATAGCTTACGACCTACCTTACGGCTGTTCCAAAATCAGAAGCATTTTCATCAACTTGAAAACTTGATTAACGGCAGAACAAAAAATTAGTTAAAGATGAGGTTTTCTCACGACCATTTAGTAATCAACCAGGTACAAGAAAATACAGTAGTCTGAAATTAAATAATCGAGTCAGGGGAGGTAAAATTGTTTAGAAATTCTCGCTCTGGATTACGTCAAAGACTTGGCGTACTATTTGTGAGTAAATTACATATTCCATTGATGCTTCAAATGAGAGAATAGCGTTAGTCGACTGTGCGAAGTTCAATTTTGGTTTCGGCCACCGTGCCATTAACCGCGCGTGGATATACTGGGAGTACAGGGACCATTGTATCATTGTCCCTACATCACCTTGTTATACAGTGTTCGATAACAGGGTTGATTGAGACGATCGAGGCAAGCAGTTGATGAAAACATAAAGTAATCGTTGCAGATTAGGAACTATTCGGTGTGTGTTTTAAAAGTCTGTGGATTTGAATTAAAAATTTTAATTTTTGTGTGGCCTCAGTGACAAGAATGTGTGTCTGTCTAGTATTTATTTATTAGTGTGCGTGTGTGTGTGTTTTTAGTGCCAAAGAAACGATCACCAAAAAACACATCTCGGCTTTTTTAGAATGGCGTCTTGCAAAGATGTTTACAAATAGGATGGTCTTATTTGCTCATACTTTACAGGATCTAAGATAATGAAGTAGGCTAGATAAATGAGTTTCAATTTAACGGGGATTACATGTTGGATTAGCTGTTTAATGCTGGGGACATTGTGTCTCGTATTTACTGCAGTAGTATGTCGAGCAAGTGCCAGGCCCAGTCACTCGTCTTGATATACAATAGACGGAGTGGAGTGGGTCAAATACTACAGTATTGTAGTGGAAGTGAGATTGTATTGTATCGGAGTGGGTCAAATACAACAGTATTTGGCCCAAGTGTTTTTTTTTTTTTTGGAAATCCTATCTCCATCAGTTATTGTGATAATTTTTCCACTCCATCAGTTATTATGACAATTTCTCCACTCCATCAGTTATTGTGATAATTTCTCATATCTCCATCAATAATTGTGATACTTTCTCTTACCCTCGGTGTTCTTTTTGAGATGAAACTTCCTTAGCCTACTAGTCAGGGCATTGCAACCTGTAAGCTTACCCTATTTATTAGGCGTCTTCTGAAGGACCTGAATTCTGACTGGACCACAATCGATCTTTTTTTACAGCAGCCAAATTAGCATGCAGCAACGGTGTACAGGTACAGTCCAAATGAAGTTGAACTAGTCCAAGGTATCCCCATCTCTGTTATTAAGACAATATTGTTCCAAACATTTAGGCCTCATAGGAGTGAAATCAGACAGTCAAAGGCCAGAAAGCACCAGTGTAAAATGTTATGATTTGTTTAGATCTGAAACCTGTTTCAGATGTGTTTTGCTCAGCACAAAATAACCACCAGACAGTGCGACTTAGTGGCTGCCAGGATTAGGTTGGGCAACCGTTACCTGTGGTAAGTTGCTACAAGGGACCAATCTCTCAACCCTGAGCAATCCATGTGTAAAATCTGTGAGCAAGAACTCTGTTATGATTACACACAAAAATCACAATAGCGTGATGCATCAAATAAACAATCCACAAGGGCCGTGATGAAGCCTAATGATGAGGCTCTAATTCTCACTTCTGTACACTATTGAGTGTCCAGTCACTAGACTTTTGACCTGCTGGTATGAGGTACCTGGAGCTTTGCAATTGCTTTATTCACTCGCGTTCTAGAGGACAACCTCATACTACATCCAAAGTTGGCGAGAGATTGTTAATCATTCAGGGGCATACTGATCACATGCTCCTGAATGACTAGGCATCCTACAAGATAAAAATATCTTAGCATTTGACCCCTCACATAGCCAAGAGTTGTTGCATAAATGCTGATGTACCTAAATGTGGTAATGAACTAAGAAAAAATGATCTTGCGTATCTGCCTAGTGATTGAAAGCGGTTCCTATTAGATGGGTCAATTCACTTTTGTTTTCATTGTTCTTTATTTTACATCTGATTTACCACATCCTTATTTACTTTTATGTGATATTATGCCAACTGTTTATTATGGAAATCCTTTTCGATAGTACAGTACAGTAAAGATGTTGATTAGCGTTCTAGGTTTCCATGCATTGTCAAGAGCACCTCATCCATGGGTTTCTGTAGGCGTTCACACTTGTCTATAACTTTGAAACTCAAAAGTTAAAATTTCAGTATCAAATTGGAGAATAAAAACTTAATAGCGAAACTATTATTTTTGCAGAGTGATAGTAATAGAATTTTCTCTTAAATTTTTTTGTTATGCGCTGTCACTGTTATTCAGTGGTTTTTCTCTCATTTCCGTATGTCGGCTTTTATTCAGTCATGTATATCCATGTTTTAGTATAACTTTTAATTAATCATTTGATTACTTATGCCTATATCTTAAATTACGTGTTAATTTTTGTTCCAGTATAATAGGTCACATTTGAATTACTTATGACGCGTTATTTTTTGGCAGCCTATTCTGACAAAGCAATAATATGCTGTTTGTGTTGTTAGTTTTAACTGCGTCTGATAAATTTTCGCACATTATTCGTATTATCTCATCACACGTTGTTGCATCTTTTAATTTTCCCAGCTGACCTGTTTTCATATTAATTAGAAATACAATGTCAATCACTGGAAATGTGGGATTTGGTGATTATAAATAGGAGCTGCCCCGTATGGGCCAATAGGGCTTCTGCAGTTACCTTTATTCTTATGTTCTTACACCGGAGCAAGAATGCAAGAAATGGGGGGTTTAGAACCCCTAAGTTATCCTTTGCAGGCTTGGGTCCTAAGATTTTTGAGGTCAGTAAATTATTAAGGAAGTCTTCCTTCTCGGAGGAAGAGTGGTTACTCCCAGAACCTCATCCATGGTACAACTATTTATTCAATATCACGATGCATCCCGTGATTTTTAGAAATTGCAGGATATGCTTGATCTGAGAGATTGGATACTCAGACCCATTCCAGACATAATTGTACTTATAACTAAACTTGGTGGAGGGTACAAAAATAAGCTGCTGTGGTCCCAAAAGTTAACATTTTGCACTATTAGCATAGCACAAAGAGCACCACATGCCTAAACTAGGACAGTATGCAACCTAACATGTCCTAGGCTATGCAATCCTAGGCCTAATATATATATATATATATATATATATATATATATATATATATATATATATATATATATATATATATATATATATATATATATATATACCGTCTTAGGTCTAATTTAGGCCTAAGTTTGGGTTTGGATGTTGCCTTACAAAAATAATAGTACTGAAAGTGATACTTATTTTGTGGGGCGCAACAAGTCAATTTTGAACGTTTCATCCATAGTTGCTATAAAATAGTATATAGTACTACAAAATATCATAATTGCTATGATTCTTGAATGATAGGCTCTGAGAATCGTTCGTTCTGATAGTGTTTCTAAAGCGAAAAATTAGTGTTACAAAACCTAGGCTCCCAGGTAGTTAGTAATGTTCAGTAGGCTACTTGACATCATGTTCACATTTTGGAACATTCTCATAACGAATTATTAGAACGATAAGCGGCTGATGTAATCGAAAATAGTCTCTACTAGACAGTTGTATTTGCGGGATACTTGTAAGTAATAATAAATACACGTAAAGCAAGGGGAGGGGGTAGAAATACCCAAAGTTACTTTATTCCTTTGAGATGTATTTTATAGTCTCAATAAACGTACTTGAACTTGAATGCACGTAAATATTTGGCAAGTGTGGAGACATGAAAGTAGGCAGCCACATATAGTTGACAAATGGACTGTTGTTGTAAACATTGACGTTTCTTTGTAATTCTGTCTTCATTTACCGGAGCGCATGCGCTGATACGATCTCAGCGCCAGGTGTGGCCAGAACGAGTTTTAAGAGAAGGGTATCTAGCAAAGAATTAGGTGATGAGGATATACTGTACAGTGCATTAAATTCCTATTGCTAGTTTCTGATAGTTGTCTGGTCGACAGACTTCTATAAAGTGATATAAAACGAGATATACGTTTATGTTGGCTTAGATAATGTTATCTTGAGGTTATCTTGAGATGATTTCGGGGCTTTAGTGTCCCCGCAGCCCGGTCCTCGACCAGGCCTCCACACCCAGGAAGCAGCCCGTGACAGCTGACTAACACCCAGGTACCTATTTTACTGCTAGGTAACAGGGGCATAGGGTGAAAGAAACTCTGTCCATTGTTTCTCGCCGGCGCCTGGAGTCGAACCCAGGACCACAGGATCATAAGTCCAGCGTGCTGTCCGCTCCCACCGACTGGCTCCATGTGTTTATATACGTTAGGCTAGGATTTTGCGGATTGTAGCAGAGGGGTTACCTTGCGTTGATTCCGGGGGTGAAGGAACCCCCCGCGGCCCGGTGTCTGACTAGGTTGAAATCCTGGTTGATTTTCTGCGTCTAGCAATCTGGTCAACCAGGCTGTTGGACGCGGCTGCTGGCAGCCTGACTTATGAATCACAACTTGGTTGATCATGTCAAGCAGGTCGTTATTATTTTTTCATTGCTGAATGTGCACGTCAGAATAAATTCCTTAAGAGAGAGACAAATGTATAAAATAACCCAAACAAAAATTAGCGCGTTGCAATAAGTAGCCGCTCTTAAACCTATATAGGACAAATTTTGTTCAGCTGGCCAAGGTATCCTTCCTTTGAAATAGGCCTATAAATTAAAAGGAATTACCAACAGGCCAATCCGTTTTCATTATTAACTTGACAGAATTTGACACGCCAGCCATAGATCACCTATTGCCACACGAAAACCCCAATAAGCCGATCATGCCTATTAGGCAACCAGTTAATGGAAAGTAGAGTAGGCTATCCTGGTGAGATTATTCTTATTCACTGTTGCCTCTCCCTGATTATTTATTTCAGCTTATATGTGTGAGCTCCCTTTAGTTGACAATAAGCGTAATTTAGGCTGTGACGAATACAACAATTTGTATTGTACATATATTTCCAAAGTTTGGTGGCCTGCAGGCCGCCAAGGTTTAGTTTCCAAGGTTTGTTAGCGCCTGCGGGTTGCTCCAAGCAACAGCCTGGTGGACCAAGCTCTCACAAGTCAAGCCTGGCCTCAGGCCGTGCTTGGGGAGAAGAATAACTCCCAGAACCGCATTTAGCAGGTTTGTGGATATTATATGTAGGAGCAGAAGGCGGGTGAAGAGCCTGTGGAGATTAGTAAGCAAATAGCAAGGTATGAGGAAGAGGAAATGTGGTTATTTTTCACCTGATGAAAATAATAAAATCAGGTGAAAAATAATTTTTCACCTGATGAAAAAATATGGAGATAGATTGGTAGGATTTTTTAAACACATTTAGGTACATGTGCATATAGCTTCTCAAGACTATATGAAGGGGAGTACATAGTGAATCAAGTGTATCTACGTGATGCTAAAAGATCTCCCTATCACACGGGATGGTTAGTCGTACAGGGCCGTGTGATCGGTAGCCTGCACCGGCAATTTTTGTTTGCATTATGAGCATATCCTCAAGAATATGAGAAATAATAGTGATTGCAAAGCTCCAGGTGTCTCATGCCGGAGGGTCGAAGGGGTGTAATAACTGAGCATTCTATACTGTGTGAGAGATTAGGACCCGGTTCCTCCTCAGAGTTTGCTCAGAATTGGGAGGTTGGTCTTCATGTAGCTCCTGCTATATGATAAGGTAAGGTTGCCCAACCTGATCCTGGCAACCACTATGTCGCACTGTTTGATGGACGTTTTGTGCTGCCCATACACATAGGTCAACACAAATCATAGCCTTTTATACTGGTGCTTTGAGCCATTTGAGAGTAATTTCTCACCTATTAGACCCGAGTGTTTGGAACAATATAGTCTTGACAACAGAGATGGGATACTTAGATTTAATTCAACGTCATCAATGTTACATGCTAATTTGGCATATTTTTCAGTATGGTTTAGAGACAAAGGGGGAGCTGTGTTATATATTTCAGCAGTGTAAGGGAAAGGATTGAGGAGAGGCTAGCTAGCTACTGTGGCCAATTTTGTCAGCGTAGCGCAGAGGGAGGAGGGAGTGTGGATATATATTCAGCAGTGTAGGTAGCTAGGGAGGGAACGGGGAGTGGGCATATATTTCGTAGTAACATAGAGGGGTAGGCTAACGGTGCAGGCATTGGTGGGTCGGTGGGACAAGACCACTACAGTATCTGCCCTGCCGCATGTTTATAGAAGCAGCCAGCACTACAGCCTACCTTGGTTACCTTACCTACCTTACCTACCCCACCAGTCTTGCCTTTGCTTACTCTCGCAGCACCAACCGTCCGAGTACACAATATTTCACGTTTAAATGCTTTTTCCATTTTGCACTTTTTAGAGAGATTCTCTGTAGTCTGTATCCTGCTAAGCGGACTTGATTTCCTGAACGGAATAATTTCTTGATATTCCCGGGTTGCGAATAACCTCATCACATTTCCATAATTATATTGCCGTACTTCTTTATTTGCCTAGCGCATGTAATATATTTCCTACTAGAACAACACATGATTTTCCTCTGCTCTGCTACACTTCCACCAATAGAGCCTACAGAGCTGCCCGCGTTAAGTTAAATAATTTTTTCTTTGAGGGTACCCCTAGGTTGTGGGAACTATTTTATTTATTCTACTCAATTAGCTGCTCGAGTTCTCAACCTGATATAATTTGATCATTCTTTAGCTAGATAAAACCCACTTCCAGTCATTGGGAGCTATTTTCTTTAAGGCTTCACATAAAACATTCAGCATTGTGAGTGAATAATATATATATATATATATATACAGTATATATATATATATATATATATATATATATATATATATATATATATATATATATATATATATATATATCTATATCTATATATATTGTATACAGTATGTATATATCAAGCCAAGGCCTATGTATAACGATGAATAAGGGCAACAGATGCATTATAATCTGAACAGCGAGAGCAACGAAATATATTAGCCTATCCATATATTATGGTAATGTATACGGAACTAACGACTTGAACGGATTATGGAGGACTGAATTTTTCCCGACTGTTCATAACTAAAGTTTCTCTCATGGGAGGTTACCGGGGCACACTCATGTAGGTGGTGGTGATATGCAGGGTAGGCGATCAGCACAGATTTATAGTGATATGTTTACCTGCTTGATGGAGTTCTAGGAGTTCTACTCCCCGACTTGTGAGAGCTTGGTCCAACAGGCTGTTGTTTGGAGCGGCCCGTAGGTCTTGAGGGCTTGGGGCTAGATTCACGAACAAGTTACGCAAACACTTACGAACCTGTACATCTTTTCTCAATCTTTGGCGGCTTTGTTTACAATTATTAACAGTTAATGAGCTTCGAAGCACCAGGAGGCTGTTTATAACAATAACAACAGTTGATTGGGAAGTTTTCATGCTTGTAAACTGTTTAATAAATGTAACCAAAACCGTCAAAGATTGAGGAAAGATGTACACGTTCGTTAGTGCTTGCGTAACTGCTTCGTGAATCTGGCCCTTAGCTCGCTTCGTGGTCCAGGAATTATTATTTTGTATTTGTTTCCGTGATACAAGGACTTCCAGCTGGGTTCGCTGTGGCGTGCCTTCCTAAATTCTACAGCTGGTCCTAAACACCCTTTTCCATACGTATATCACGCTAGTATCTAATAGCCTAATAAGTAATAATCATTCGATTTACAGCATCTGGGATTGAACGCATTTCCTGTTAGGCTAGTCGTTAAAGTACAGTATATTAGGTGCTATGAGATTAACATCACATTTTTTATATTCAAGGAACATGAGTAAATTGTGTGGTGATTCGGGCTCTCCATAGCCCGTATTACTTGGAACTTTGTTCCAGGTAGCGAATCTTTAACAACAACAACGGTATGCCTGGCGGGTTTTAGATTAGAGGCTGTTTACAGTTATGGAAAGCAATCACTGACAGATTGTTCTGTTGCCTCTGTTCAACTAGAATACTGCTGTTAGTCTAAAGTAGGCCTATTGCGCAAAGATTCTTGGGTAGGCTACTGTAGATTAATCGATTTGATGATTTACAAATATATCTTCTTGAGGTTATCTTGAGATGATTTCGAGCTTTTTAGAGTCCCAGCGGCCCGGTCCTCGACCAGGCCTCCACCCCCAGGAAGCAGCCCGTGACAGCTGACTAACACCCAGGTACCTATTTTACTGCTAGGTAACAGAGGCACAGGGTGAAAGAAACTCTGCCCATTGTTTCTCGCCGGCACCTGGGATCGAACCCAGGACCACAGGATCACAAGTCCAGCGTGCTGTCCGCTCGGCCGACCGGCTCCCTAAGGATAAGGAAATATAAGGAAATATCGCAGCCTGAGTGTTTATATTAGAGGCCGGGTAAAACGTAGGCCTACCTAGCCAATCTGCCTGTCATTCTGTTCGGATTAATTTGGGTTATTAATAGAAAATATGCAGAAGAAATACCACCAGTAAGCATATATCATAGCACCCCACGAAATACCCGTACAGTTAAAATTTAGCCTTCCTGCCGTCAGTTGATTCCGGGATCATCGCCTCGCCAACCTGTCCCCTCACCAATCACCCTTGTAAAATCAGTACAAGGTTCTGGTTCATTGGAGCTATTTTAATTTTTTTGTCATCTGCTTGATACCTGCTTGATGGGGTTCTGGGAGTTCTTCTACTCCCCAAGAGAGAGTGACGTGTGAGAGCTTGGTCCACTATGCCACATTCTACCACGTCTCCGGATTCTGCTGTGAATTTTCTAAATGTGCTAATTTGAAACCAGTCTTAACCATATTAGCCAGATTTAGATTATTATATAACAAAATATCTTTCTATTCTGTGCTTTTGAGGTCTCATTAGACTTTCTAAACAGTTTAGATGTTTCAATGAATGCAAATTCATCCTGGTTACCTTGCGGTAAAATATGTCTGCGAGTTTAAACGTATTTATAAAACGCCTATATAAGCCTACCTTGCGGTGATTCCAATAATCAACGTCCCATGGCCCGGTCTCTGATCAGGCCTCCTGGTTGGTGAACAACAAGACTGTTGGATGCGGCTGCTCGCAGCCTGATACCTGGTTGATACCTGGTTGATGGGGTTCTGGGAGTTCTTCTACTCCCCAAGCCCGGCCCGAGGCCAGGCTCGACTTGTGAGAGCTTGGTCCACCAGGCTGTTTGCTTGGAGCGGCCCGCAGGCCCATATACCCACCACAGCCTGGCTGGTTCGGAACTTCTCTTAGAAACAGTCCAGTTTTCTCTTGAAGATGTCCACGTTGTTCCGGCAATATTTCTTATAGTCGCTGGGCCTGACGTATGAAGTTGCTAAAAACTGCAACATCCTACTTGT
>WNGS01066953.1:0-13907 GCA_020271785.1 Procambarus virginalis | reverse complement strand
AAGTTATAGCAGCGACCAGTCAACATCATCGCTTCGGCGTGGGGGGCAGTATATGGAACGTGAGTATTTCGCATTTTGTTGTGTTGTTGTTGTGTATGTGATCTCAACACACCACTCGCTCAAAAAAAAAAAAAAAAACAGAGGGGGGTGCTGCCATGCCAATATTAATGCTTTTTTTTAAGACATCTCAATCAACAATCAACACACACACACACACACACACACACACACACAACACACACACACAACACCACACACACACACACACACACACACACTACATACAATACTGATATTGATAACTCTTTTTTTTGTTTTGCAGACGCTGACAGTGACGCCTCATCACCAGAGTCGGTCGACTCATCACCAGAGTCGGTCGACTCACCACCACCACCACCTTCTCCTTCCCCTCCCCCTCCTCAGGATATTGAAATTGTGAACATCATTCGCAATTTCAACGGGGCTTACACACGCTATTCATTTAGCGTGCCAGAGCGCGTGCAGGGTGATCCAGGGGCTTATTTACGAACATATCGCACATTTTTCATTGATTTCGTCAATGGGTTATTCACTTTAGAACATCCACATATTCGACTTTTCCCCGACTTTCAGTTTGCGGTGCGGAGGCTCAACGTAGAGCCCGACGATGATTTTGATCCAGTAATGCACATGCGCGGGAAATGCGAGCCATAACTCAAGAGGAAGTAGAACAGCTTGTTAATTTGTGGGCCGATGAAATCGACAATAAATTAGAGGAGTTGCTAGGGGAACAGGAAGGGTCGAGTGTTGGGATAGAGTCGATTTCAGGGTTTTACATAAATGTGGCCCTTATCGAACACCCAATTCGACTGGGTTCATTCGTAGATTACCCGGCCAAGTTACGGGGCAAAGGTCACATATTCAACCCCCGAGGGGAAGCCAATATTTGCCTTATGCAGTGCATCGCTGTGCACAAATGTTTGGCCCGCGGGCTCCTTTATAACGACATAAAAAATCAGGCCAAATCAGGGCGTTGGTGTCGCCGACAAGTAAGATGGAGTAATAATATAGGCACGCCGGTATCTTTTGACGACATCGCCAAAGTCGAAGATTTAAACAGGTCTTCATATTTATTTATGTTCTGGCAAAAGGAGATAATGGTCGTCATTACATTAGTTTGGCTAGAAAAGGCCGCGGGAATTTTAAGGATGTTATATCTTTACTTATGCTGGAAGGCAGACATTTGGTCCTCATCAAGGACTTTACCAAATATGTGCGTAATATGAGGTCTCATTCGGAAAACATCCCAGCTGATAATAAATTTTGTCATAGCTGTCTAATCGCCCTCCCACCCCATCAAATGCTTGCGCATGAAGCAACTTGCGAGGTCAAACAAACGTTGCATTTTCCTCCCCCAGAAAAGAAAATAGAATTTAAACATTTCGGGCGAGCGTACGGACCAAGCCACACGTGCTATTACGATTTCGAATGTGCCCTGCAAAAGGATAGACCACAGGGCATAATCGAAGCACGTCACAGGGCCATCGCATATGCGTACATAATCATAGACCGTCGCTATAATATCGTCGAAAAAGATTTCTACCTCGGGCCCAATTCTGCCACCCATTTTGTTAATAAACTATCCTCCTCGTGGGCCAGAATAACGCGAGAACAGCCATATTACCATCTCCACATGTCGAACGATCAAAAGGAAATTTACAAGAGTCAGACCGCGTGCGAGATATGCGACGAACCTTTCGGGCCCAAAATCGTCAAAAATAGGCACCACGATCATTCACTGAGAGAACATAATTACTTAGCCGCCCTATGCTCTCGCTGCAATCTCCAGTGCAAAGATGGCTACAAATACTTGCACGCGTTTTCACATAATGCGGCGTATGATTTAGGGGTTTTGTTAAACGAGTTAGGAAACGTGCCCAAACGCAACGTAGACATTATGTCCAAAGACGGGTATAAATTTATGAAAGTTGACATTGACTTTCTTAGATTTATGGACAGCCTAGCCTTGCTCAATGGGTCATTGGCCAAATTAGCCAAGGAACACATCGACAGCGGCAAACCTACAACGTTCACTCTCGCCATGTTAGATAAGGTCCCTGCCGAGGCCCATAATTTATTGTTAACTGGCAAACAGTCCTTTTGTTATGATTACGTGTCAAATTTGGATGTATTAAATGAACCGCAGCTTCCCCCCAGAGATGCATTTTTCAATACCTTAACACAGGAAGAGCTCCCTGAAAAAGAATACAAACAAGCGTTAGAGGTATTTAAATTGGCCAAGTGTCGCAATATTGGCGAATATCTCGTCTTGTATTTAAAAGTTGATACTGGCATTTTGGCTGACATTTTCACGGTGTGGCGACGCACTATGTTAGATCTTTATAGATTAGATATTGCATATTACCTCTCTTTATCTAGTTTCGCATGGGACGCCTTCCTGTTCAAAAGTAAGGTGGTGCTAGATCCAATATCAGACCCTAGAATGTATGACCTCATTCGCAGGAATTTGAGAGGAGGCTTCACCTCAGTTGTAAAGCAATTGTCTACCGCCGAGAACCATTACACCGGGGCGGGGTCTGGCGAGGATGGAACCCACATCCTGTACCTCGACTTCAATTCGCTCTATGCAACGTGCATGAGTGAAAAGCTCCCCACCGGCGGTTTCCGTTGCCTAACTGACGCCGAACGCGATGAAATGCTATTGCGGGGTTTGAGAAATATTGACTGCGATCAAGAGCGCGGTTATTGGATTTTGTGCGACACTAAACAAGTTTCCCCCGACGTTGCTAGATACACTGACGACCTGCCATTAATTTTAGCACACGCCGACATCGTGACAGAACATCTGTCAGAATACAACAAGTCGATCCTAGTTGCGGAAAATCGCAAGCTACCGCGCAATAATCGAAAACTCATTGCCACCCACGAAGCACAACTTGACTATTTAATTAGTCTGGATTTGCTTCAGCTTTTAATGCGACTAGGGGTGGAAGTCTTGCGCGTGCACACTATCTTTGAATTTGAGCAGAGGGCGCACCTCAAGTCCTTCGTAGATAGCAATATTCGCGAGCGCACAAACTCGACCTGTGCAATCAAGTCTAAGGCATTTAAACTTGTAAATAACGCAATATATGGCAAATCTTTAACCAATTTGGAGCGTTATGCCAATAAATACTATTTAACCACAACTCGCAAACAGTTCCTCAAACACGCACGCGACCCGTTTTTCAAACGAGCGACTTTGCTGAGTGAGGACCGTGTCCTATGCACGACCCGCAAAGATTCGCTCACTATTGACACGCCCACATATCTAGGCTTTCAAATTCTTCAAATAGCTAAAAGGCGGCTATATTCCTTTTGGTACGACACGGTCAAAGCAAAATATGGTGACAAGGCAAAACTGCTCTACACCGACACTGACTCGTACATTATTCAGCTTACTTGCAGAGATGCTTTTGAAGAGCTTAATAAGGCCCCGCTCATACGCCACATTGATTTTAGCAATTTCCCCGAAGATCATTCTCTATATTCAATCGCACGAAAAGGCAAACTGGGTCTTTTAAAGTCCGAAGTAGGGTCTAAAATTATAACCCAGCTCATTGCCCTTAAGCCCAAAATGTACTCGCTAGTGACGCTGGATAAACAACACATTTGTAGGGGCAAGGGGATCACACGACGTCAGCAAGCTGGGCTAGATCACTCATCTTTCATAGAAGCCCTTGAAACAAACACATGTCGGAGGTTTGTGACTAGGTCTATTAGAAATATTGGCGGGCAAATGTGCACATGCGTTACTATCAAAAGAGGCTTATCCGCGTTTGATGATAAGCGATACGTAATAAGCCCCACCGTTTCACTCGCTTATGGTCACCCTGATATTCCACACAATCCAGAGGATGAGGAGGCGGTTATTAGTGACTTGGAGATGGATGTTGACGCAGAGGAAAATGTGGAACAAAATATATGCCATGCAGGACGGCGTCATTACCCAATTTTCAATATGTGGGGCAAGAAAGATTCTTTGGCCCAAAGCCTATTCCCAAACTTGCGGTGAAATATATACTTGCTCCTCTGCATTAAAACTGTTTGCATTGTCACATTAGTGTGTGTGTACTCACCTAGTTGTACTCACCTAGTTGTGCTTGCGGGGGTTGAGCTCTGGCTCTTTGGTCCCGCCTCTCAACCGTCAATCAACAGGTGTACAGTTTCCTGAGCCTAATGGGCTCTGTCATATCTACACTTGAAACTGTGTATGGAGTCAGCCTCCACCACATCGCTTCCTAATGCATTCCATTTGTCAACCACTCTGACACTAAAAAAGTTCTTTCTAATATCTCTGTGGCTCATTTGGGCACTCAGTTTCCACCTGTGTCCCCTAGTGCGTGTGCCCCTTGTGTTAAACAGCCTATCTTTATCAACCCTGTCGATTCCCCTGAGAATCTTGAATGTGGTGATCATGTCCCCCTAACTCTTCTGTCTTCCAACGAAGTGAGGTTTAATTCCTGCAGTGTGTGTGTGTGTGTGTGTGTGTGTGTGTGTGTGTGTGTGTGTGTGTGTGTGTGTGTGTGCGTGTGCGTGTGCGTGTGCGTGTGTAATTACCTAAGTGTAATTACCTAAGTGTAGTTACAGGATGAGAGCTACGCTCGTGGTGTCCCGTCTTCCCAGCACTCTTTGTCATATAACGCTTTGAAACTACTGACGGTCTTGGCCTCCACCACCTTCTCCCCCAACTTGTTCCAACCGTCTACCACTCTGTTTGCGAAAGTGAATTTTCTTATATTTCTTCGGCATCTGTGTTTAGCCAGTTTATATCTATGACCTCTTGTTCTTGAAGTTCCAGGTCTCAGGAAATCTTTCCTGTCGATTTTATCAATTCCTGTTACTATTTTGTATGTAGTGATCATATCACCTCTTTTTCTTCTGTCTTCTAGTTTTGGCATATTTAATGCTTCTAACCTTTCCTCGTAGCTCTTACCCTTCAGTTCTGGGAGCCACTTAGTAGCATGTCTTTGCACCTTTTCCAGTTTGTTGATGTGCTTCTTAAGATATGGGCACCAAACAACAGCTGCATATTCTAGCTTTGGCCTAACAAAAGTCATGAACAATTTCTTTAGTATATCCCCATCCATGTATTTAAAAGCAATTCTGAAGTTAGAAAGCATAGCATAGGCTCCTTGCACAATATTCTTTATGTGGTCTTCAGGTGATAGTTTTCTATCTAGAACCACCCCTAGATCTCTTTCTTTATCAGAGTTCTTTAAAGATTTCTCACATAATATATAGGTTGTGTGGGGTCTATGTTCTCCTATTCCACATTCCATAACATGACATTTATTAACATTAAATTCCATTTGCCAAGTGGTGCTCCATATACTTATTTTATCCAGGTCTTCTTGAAGGGCATGACAATCATCTAAATTTCTTATCCTTCCTATTATCTTAGCATCATCAGCAAACATGTTCATATAATTCTGTATACCAACTGGTAGATCATTTATGTAGACAATAAACATCACTGGTGCAAGAACTGAACCCTGTGGTACTCCACTTGTGACATTTCTCCAGTCCGATACATTGCCTCTGATCACAGCCCTCATTTTTCTATCAGTCAGAAAGTTTTTCATCCATGTTAGAAGCGTACCTGTCACTCCTCCAATATTTTCCAGTTTCCAGAACAACCTCTTATGTGGAACTCTGTCGAAAGCCTTTTTTAGGTCCAGATAGATGCAGTCAGCCCAACCATCTCTTTCCTGTAATATCTCTGTTGCTCGATCATAAAAACTGAGTAAATTCGATACACAGGATCTACCAGATCGAAAACCATACTGTCTGTCTGATATTATATCATTTCTCTCCAGGTGTGCTACCCATTTAGTTTTAATTATTTTTTCCAATATTTTGACTATTACACTTGTCAATGATACCGGTCTATAATTAAGGGGGTCTTCCCTGCTTCCACTCTTGTAAATTGGAACTATGTTAGCCTTTTTCCACACATCAGCTACAACTCCTGTAAACAGGGATGCCTGAAAGATCAGTTGAAGAGGGATGCTGAGCTCAGGTGCACATTCTCTCAGAACCCATGGTGAAACTCCATCTGGACCAACTGCTTTGTTCTTATTTAGCTCTTTGAGCATTTTTTCCACTTCGTCTCTAGACACCTCTATGTGCTCTATGTTGTTCTCTGGAATTCTTATTGTATCTGGTTCCCTGAAGATTTCATTTTGTACAAACACACTTTGGAACTTTTCGTTTAATGTTTCACACATTTCCTTTTCATTTTCCGTGAATCTATTTCCCATTTTCAACCTCTGAATATTATCCTTTACCTGCAATTTGTTGTTTATGAATTTATAGAATAGACCTGGTTCTGTTTTACATTTGTCTGCAATCCCTTTTTCAAAATTTCTTTCTGCCTCTCTCCTCACTGCCGTGTAGTTGTTTCTCGCATCTTTGTATCGCTGGTATGTTTGGGGGTTTGGCCTCTTCCTGTATTGATTCCATTTTTGTGTCTTTTGGTCTCTGGCCCTCTCGCACTTTCTGTCGAACCAATCCTGTTTCCTAGTTCTGCTTCTCTGTTTTGGTATAAATTTTTTGTGCCTTTATCATATATTTCACAAAACTTGACATACATCTCATTCACTTCCTTGCCTAGCAACAAGTCTGTCCAATTATACTCCCTAAAAAATTTTCTAAGGTTGCCATAATGTCCTCTCCTAAAGTCAGGTTTTTCAATTGCATCGACCATCATATTTTCTTCCAGATTATAACGCATTGCATACTTTATCCCCAAAAAGACATGGTCACTTTTACCCAAGGGAGGAAGGTACTGAATGTCAAATATTTCTTCCTCCTTCCTGGTAAATATCAAATCTAGCATGGAGGGAACGTCACCTTCCCTCATCCTCGTAGCTTGTTTAACATGTTGATACAAGAATGTTTCCAGGATGAGGTCTACAAATTTACAGGTCCAGAAATCTTCTGTTTTAGCTTCATATGCTTCCCAGTCTATGGATTTCAAGTTGAAGTCGCCGACTATCAACAGTCGTGAACTATCGTTATCCGCTCTCGCTATGATCTCTCTCATTATCGTTATAAGACCTTCTCGTTTACTATCTAGCTCCTCCTTTGACCATGTGCTGCTTAGCGGTGGACTATATGCATTTATGATCACTAGTTTATCATCCTCATGGCAGATCTCTAGTGCTATTATGTCAACTTCTTGTGGATTGGTAGTCATTATTTCGTTCACCTTTAGGTGTTCTTTCACCAGCACAGCAACGCCTCCGCCTTTCCTAATTTTTTCTGTCCCGTCTCCAAATTGAGTAGCCCCTTGGGAATATGACCTCATTTAAAATAACATCTTCAAGTTTTGTCTCCGTGAGTGCAACAATGTCTGGTGTCTGCAGCTGTATTATATCACTTAACTCCAGTATCTTTGACCTTACTCCATCTATGTTGGTGTATGCAATCTTCAGGAACTTGTTCCCCATCTTCTTATTTTTCACTCCCCCTTTCTCTAATGATTTTGTTTGTTTGCTTTTATGTACCACTTTACTGGTCTGCCTACCCCTATCACTTTGTAGAAAAAAGAATTGATTTCTTCTTCATTCCTGCTCTCATTTAAACGTTTTGCCTCGGCGAGGTTCAGTTTCAGCTTCTCTCTATCTTCTTTTGAAAGATCTCGTCTTAACGACCACCCTTTCCCATCCTCAACGCTTTGTAATTTTCTGGCATTCCTTAGTACTTCTTCCATCTGTTTGGCACCGTTTAGGGTGATCCTCAAAGGTCGATCTTTCCCTTTTACATATCTGCCTATTCTCCTGTAGTCGCACACATTCTCTTTTGGTTGTAAGACCTTGTGTGTATGTGTGTGTGTGTATGTGTGTTGTGTGTGTGTGTGTGTGTGTGTGTGTGTGTGTGTGTGTGTGTGTGTGTGTATTCACTTAGTTGTATTTTTTTACGGGGGTTGAGCTTTGCTCTTTCGGCCCGCCTCTCAACCGTCAATCAACTGTTTACTAACTACTATTTTTTTTTTTTTTTTTTTTTTCCACACCACACACACACACACACACACCCCAGGAAGCAGCCCGTGACAGCTGACTAACTCCCAGGTACCTATTTACTGCTAGGTAACAGGGGCATTCAGGTGAAAGAACTTTGCCCATTTGTTTCTGCCGGGTGCGGGAATCGAACCCGTGTGTACTCACCTAATTGTACTCACCTAATTGTGCTTGCGGGGGTTGAGCTTTGGCTCTTTGGTCCCGCCTCTCAACTGTCAATCAACAGGTGTACAGATTCCTGAGCCTACTGGGCTCTATCATATCTACACTTGAAACTGTGTATGGAGTCAGCCTCCACCACATCACTTCCTAGTGCATTCCATTTATTAACTACTCTGACACTGAAAAAATTCTTTCTAACGTCTCTGTGGCTCATCTGGGTACTAAGTTTCCACCTGTGTCCCCTTGTTCGTGTCCCACCCGTGGTGAAGAGTTTCTCTTTGTCCGCCCTGTCAATTCCCCTGAGAATTTTGTAGGTGGTTATCATGTCTCCCCTTACTCTTCTGTTTTCCAGGGATGTGAGGTTCAGCTCCTTTAGCCTTTCCTCGTAGCTCAATCCTCTCAGTTCCGGGACGAGCCTGGTGGCATACCGCTGAATCTTCTCTAACTTTGTCTTGTGTTTAACTAGGTATGGACTCCAGGCTGGAGCTGCATACTCCAGGATTGGTCTTACATAAGTGGTATACAGGGTTCTGAAAGATTCCTTACACAAATTTCTAAAGGCAGTTCTTATGTTGGCCAGTCTAGCATATGCCGCTGATGATATTCTTTTGATGTGGGCTTCTGGGGACAGGTTCGGTGTGATATCAACCCCCAGATCTTTCTCTCTATTTGACTCTTGCAGGATTTCCCCTCCCAAATGATACCTTGTGTTCAGCCTCCTGCTCCCTTCTCCTAATTTCATCACCTTACACTTTCCCGAGTTGAACTTTAGCAGCCATTTTCTAGACCATTCCTCCAGTTTATCCAGGTCATCCTGTAGTCTCTGTCTATCTTCATCCGTCTTGATTCTTCTCATAATTTTTGCATCATCAGCAAACATTGAGAGGAATGAGTCTATACCCTCCGGAAGATCGTTCACATATATTAGAAACAGGATGGGTCCAAGTACTGAGCCCTGTGGGACTCCGCTGGTGACATCTCGCCACTCTGATGTCTCCCCCCTCACCGTTACTCGCTGTTTCCTGTTGCTTAAGTACTCCCTTATCCACTGGAGCACCTTCCCTTTTACTCCTGCCTGTTGCTCCAACTTTTTTAACAGCCTTTTGTGCGGTACTGTGTCAAAGGCTTTTTGGCAATCCAGGAAAATGCAGTCGGCCCACCCTTCTCTTTCCTGCCTAATTTTTGTTGCTTGGTCATAAAATTCTATTAAACCTGTGAGGCACGATTTACCATCCCTGAACCCATGTTGGTGGTGCGTTACAAAGTTATTTCCCTCTAGATGCTCTACGAGCCTTTTCCTCACGATCTTCTCCATTACCTTGCATGGTATACAAGTTAAGGAAACTGGCCTGTAATTCAGTGCCTCTTGCCTGTCACCCTTTTTGTATATTGGGACCACGTTAGCTGTCTTCCAACTTTCTGGTAAGTCTCCTGTTTCCAGTGACCTGTTATACACCATAGAGAGTGGCACACTTAGTGCTTCTGCACCTTCCTTTAGTATCCATGGTGAGATTCTGTCAGGCCCAACAGCCTTTGTCACATCCAGCTCCAGCAGACACCTTTTGACCTCATCACTGGTGAGGTCAAATTCCTCCAAGGTTGCTTGGTTTGCCACCTCCTCATTTAGTGCAGGGGCTTCTCCTTGTTCTATTGTGAAGACCTCCTGGAATCTCTTGTTGAGTTCTTCACACACCTCCTTGTCATTCTCTGTGTATCTGTTCTCCGCTTTTCGCAGCTTCATCACTTGTTCTTTCACTGCTGTTTTCCTCCTGATGTGGCTGTGGAGCAGCTTTGGTTGGGTCTTGGCTTTACTCGCGATGTCATTTTCAAACTGTCTCTCTGCTTCTCTCCTCACTCTGAGGTACTCATTTCTGGCCCTCTGGTATCTCCCCCTGCTCTCTGGTGTTCTGTTATTTCTGTAATTTCTCCATGTTCTTTTACTCAGTTGCTTCGCTACCTTGCATTCCTGGTTGAACCATGGGTTTTTCTGTTGTTTTTCGTTTTTCTCCTTTTGGACAGGGATAAACCTGTCTGCAGCTTCCTGGCACTTCTGGGTGACAAAATCCATCATGACCTGCACATTCTTGTCTCTAAGTTCTGTTTCCCATGGTATTCCTCTGAGGAAGCTCCTCATCTCTTCATATTTTCCTCTTCGGTAATTCAGTCTTTTTCCCTCCACTCCCATCCTTGGATAGGTTATCCCTACCTCCACCAAGTACTCAAAGGTCAGTACACTGTGGTCACTCATTCCTATGGGGGCTTCCACTTTGACTTCCCTTATTTCTGACTCATTCAGGGTGAATATCAAGTCGAGTCTAGCTGGTTCATCATTGCCTCTCACTCTTGTGGGTTCCTTGACATGCTGGCTCAGAAAATTCCTTGTTGCCACTTCCAAGAGTTTAGCTCTCCACGTATCTGCACCACCATGTGGGTCCCCATTCTCCCAGTCTATCTTTCCATGGTTGAAATCGCCCATGATTAAGAGTCTGGAGCCATTCCTGCAGGCAACTGAAGCTGCTCTCTCTATTATATTAATGGTTGCCATGTTGTTCCTATCAAACTCCTGTCTTGGTCTTCTGTCATTTAGGGGAGGGTTGTACATGACTGCCACTATTATCTTAGGTCCACCCATTGTTATAGTTCCTGTTATGTAATCTCTGAATCCGTCACAGCCCGGAATTTCCATCTCATCAAAACTCCAGTCCTTCCTTATCAGCAGGGCCACTCCTCCACCTCCTCTCCCTTCCCTCTCTTTCCTTACTATATAGTAGTCCTTTGGAAACACAGCATCTGTTATGACTCCTGACAATTTTGTTTCTGTTAGTCCTACTACATCAGGGTTTTCTTCTTGCACCCTTTCAGCCAGTTCACTTGCTTTATTGGTAATCCCATCAATGTTTGAGTACATTACCTTGAAGCTCACTTTCTTGTATCCAATTTCACCCTCACTCCCCACAAGTGTAGGAAGTTGTTCTATGGTCAATGTTACTTGGGTAGGCTCCTCCTCCTGTGAGGTAGTTTCCAGGGGTTCAAGGGGAGGTGGAGTGGGGGATGGAGGGCTTAGGTCTTCCTCAGGCCTGCTTGGGGCAGGAGGAAGTCCTGGGGGTGAGGGAGCAGGGATTGCTTGGGGAAAGGGCACGCCCTCCTGCAGTGTAGTTGACAGGGGTTTGGAGGGAGATGGAGTGGGGGATAGAGGGCTTTGGTCTTGCTCAGGCCTGCTTGGGGCAGGAAGAAGACCAGGGGCTGGGGAAGCAGGGGCTACTTGGGGTAAGGGGAGGGGGAGGACTTGGGTTTCCTGATGGGCATTGTGCATGGGCAAGGGAGGGTTTGTGCTGGGGGAGGAGGGCCCTATTGGGTGGTGTGCTGGGGTGTTGCATTCCCCCCTGGGTTCCTGGGTTGCTGGACTGGGGCTCCCCACTCCCCTCTGGGATTGCTGGGTTGGAGGCTGAGGTTCCCTGGCTCCCTTCCCTCTCCTTGCGCCTTTTCCTTGCATCTGCTGCCCTTACTATCTCGTCTCTGGTCATGTCTCTCTGAACATATACCTCTTTGTAGTTCCTTGCATACCTCAGTTTGCTCTTCTTTACTAGGATGTCTTCTTTGATGTCCTCGCTCTTGAATACTACCTTGATCAATCTCTTTTTGTCTCTGTTGTACTGGCCAATCCGGAAAAACTGTTCTATGTCTCGTTCAGCCCCTTCCATTCCTATCTCCTTTAATATCCCTGCCACTTCAGCTTTGTCTTTAGCCCTCGATTCCTCCCTTGTGGAGCCCTCTTGTTCCTTCACACCTACCACTACTACAGCTCTTTTCCTTTCCATTAGCTGGCTCGTGCATCTAGCTGCCTCCTGTGAGGTTACTGCTTTCATTACAACTTCCTTGACTGTGGACATTGCTCCTGGGCTCTTCATCATTTCAGCAAAGGTTGGGCCAATTGTTGCGGTCCCTGCCATTGCTACATCTCCTGGTACCTGGGGGTTGGTCCCCTGGGCCAGAGTCTGAGGAGGGCCTGTTTTTAGGCTTTTTATCTCCTCTTGCGCTGCACTTAGTTCTGTCTGCAGCTTATATATAGTTTCTCTCAGTTCCTTCAATTCCCCACTGACTTCCTTCCATGCCTTAACAATCATCTCCATGAATGACTCGTCCAGTCCCTCTCCTCCAGCTTCGTTCTGTTGTCTTACCATCCCGCTTGCCCTGTGTGTGTGTGCGTGTGCGTGTGCGTGCGTGTGCGTGTGTGTGTGTGTGTGTGTGTGTGTGTGTGTGTGTGTGTGTGTGTGTGTGTGTGTGTGTGTGTGTGTGTGTGTGTGTGTGTGTGTGTGTGTGTGTGTGGTGTGTGTGTGTGTGTGTGTGTGTTTATTGTGGGGGTGGCACGGTGGGGGGGTTGGGTTAACTGCTGGAGGGATAGAGGGAGAGAGGGAGTGAACGGGAGGGGGAGTGAAGGGGAGTGAAGGGGAGTGAAAGGGAGTGAGGGAGAGCGAGGGAGAGAAGGAAATAGGCAGAGCGAGGGAGAGAAGGAAATAGGCAGAGCGGGGGGGGGGGAGGAGGACAATCAGGGGGGGGTGAGGGATGGGGGGCAGTGGTGAGGAGGTGAGGTCGCGGTAGGCTTGTTTGTGCGTGCGTGTGTGTGTGTGTGTGTTACACTGGCGTGTTATGGCGGGGAGGGGGGGGGGTCTAGTCAGTGGCGGTGTAATGTAACACACAGGTGTGAAAACCTAGTACCAAGCTGAGGATCTTGAGCTAATTTTTGTATTTTAATTATCTTATGTTCAAAGCTAATTACTATATAAAGAACACTGTACACCTTGTATGACTGACTTTGAGAGGCACTCACCTCCAAGTAAGCATCCCACAGCACAATTAGGTGATTTATGAAGCGATGTCCGCCGTAATTGTTGTCGTCCCCGCCAGAGGTCCTCCCACGTGGTGGTCCAAGTCCTTCCCTTCTCAGGCCTCTGATGCCACCGTCTTGCCACAATCTCGTTCTTTTTCGATTTTTTTCCTATCCAACGTTATAACAATTCACTATGTTGCGTTATCACTGCGTTGCTGTACCCTTCATATGACCAAAAACTATGTTTTGGGCTCACTGGTACGTAAATATCCCAAGAATATTGAAGTAAATCGCGGACCGCCGTTCTACACTTGTTCCCGCGCCTGTGTCCCGCACTTGTCGCATCTGTTTGTATATCTTTGTATAACTTGTATATGTATAACTTGTATATCTGTTGTGTTGATTCCGAAAGTAATTGATTTTTGCTCTTTTGCATTTGCTGTATTTCTGCAGCACTTTGTGTATTTTCTGATTTGGAATTAATAGATTCGGGAAGTTTTGCTCTGTGAGAGTGAGTGTCTGTCTGAGAGCATCTTTATGTGAGAGTGAGTGTCTGTTGTGCCTGTGTATGAGTGTTCCAGACGTTGGTGTTGGTGTTGGTGTATGTAGTGCTGGTCTGTGTGTTTATCCTGGCCTGAGCTGTCTGCACTTTTTCTTTCCGTGCAGAGCAGGTTGTGCTCCAGGCATGATGTTTGCCTCCACAATTTGGACATTTGGCTGTTGTGGCCTGGTTTGCCTTGTGCTTGGCTATGCAGTCTTTGGTTGGATGTCTCAGGCTGCACACTCCGCATTTCTCCTGTCCGGTGCAGCATGACTGATGGTGGCTGTATTTCTGACACCTGAAGCAGCGCAGG
>WNGS01066938.1:0-13870 GCA_020271785.1 Procambarus virginalis | reverse complement strand
TAAACTATTAATTATGACATTAATTTTTCATGTCTTAAATTCTTGTATGTCCTTGACATTTACGGGACATCCGTTGTGTGTGTACTAACATACTAACATACTAACCTACTAACTTCGGGATAGGTACGTCAGTACTCAACATGGCACTGCGACCCGAGTTTTCTCCCCCCGGAGTTATGTTGGAAATTTCCAACACTTATCATCCATTATTATCTTATGATAAATTAATATTAACTTACATTTGCAGTAGCTCTTAACACTACTAACCATGTTGTTGTTATAAATTAATCTGAGCATATTGCTAATAATTTTACTCCTGATAATGTAAATCAAGAGTTATTAATTGAAATTATTCAGTAACAGTTTTTATTCTGTTACGTTTGAATGCTCTGGAGAAGTATAAATATTATCTCCATTTCTCGCTAGAAATCATTTAGCGAGGATATTATAAATATTAATTCCCTATAATTTTAACCCAGTTCATATTATCGCATTTTCATCCATAATTACGCGGGAAAGAATAGTTTGAGTTTAATAATTTCCGTGGTGAATGCGAGAGCGGGGAGAGGGAGACGCCATTACGCTTTCACGACATCAACAAGGCAGGCACGCGAGACAACGTGGTGGAACACGTGGCATAATTGAGAATTCTTGTCGATAAGAATTACGTCGACACTCAATTAATAAGTGGAATTTACTTGCCAGTGTTCTCTAGTGCCTCAATAGTGAACCCAGCGTCTACAATTACCATCCGGACCGTAATTTGAGTGTGCACGGCAGTGAACACTGAGTCCAGCAGACGCTCCTCTCGGCAAACCTTAGTACTCGGTTACGCTCACAGGTTTTTCTATCTAGTCGGATGCATCAGAGTAGTTTAGAGCCTTAGTGAGTAGTTTGTCGTTAGGATGAGCGATTAAACACAACCAAACGTTAGTAATATTTATTACTCAGTTTAGCTTCATGAATATATGAGCACAATTTTGTAGCCTAGTCAATTGCTACTTTATATTTCTTGTATTACAGCGTGTATTTGAGACGTCAACAAGTTTGTCATCCATCGTGTTTTACCTCGAGTCATTTATCTATGGGGATTCTGTGATCACGAGGACGAGTGATGAACTGGCGTTAGAAATCGTCTTACAGCTAAGACCCTTTATTTCTTATAAATTTATTCAATTAATTATTGCTTCTATAATATGATCTGAAATTAATACAATTTGATTACTATATATTTACATATGTTGTAGTTAGATTTATTATATAACCATGCTATAATGAACTAGTGACGAACCACACTGGTTCCTAGATATATATGAATTTCTAGAAATAACCCCCAATGTTGATATTTGAGGCTTTGACTTTAATCAATAATTACAGTCTTCATTATTTCAAGTGAATATCCATTGAATGTTTATCCATAGACACTGGTTCTCTGGTGTCATTCTAATTATCAATTTTATTTGTTTTCCCTCTTTTCTCAAAAGCGGGTGGTCCTTCGATTTATTTTAATTTAATAATTAAACAATTAATTTTCTAAGTTCAAGCCCCAGATACCCAACAATACTCGTCATCACTAGATTGTGCTCATGTTATCCTAATTGTTCTGTCATGATGTCGGAGAAGCTGTTCCCTGCTTACTTCTGCAGGGAGGGAGGAGGAGGATGCTGCATCACTCCACTTGTGTACTAGTTCCTCAGCCTTACCCTGGGGGTCATTGTGAGCCGCAGGCCGGGTTCTGCCCCCCCACCCCCCCCCCCCCCCCCCCACCCCCCCCTTAGCTATTTGTATCTTTACTCACACTTGTCTCGCAGACGTTTCTCTTCCAATGGAGCTAGTTTTTTTTCAGTGATATTCCTGTGCGGGCCCTAAGCCTCTGACTGGCCACTATGTGTTGCTTGTTTCTGTTTTACTTGGGCGGAGTATGAGTATTTATGACTCGTATGGACGCTTCAGTAAGATTTCGTCCCATGCGTTTAACAACTTCTGCTCTGTTGAATCTAAGTTGAAATCATAATGGGTTTGTTTCTCTGCACTGTGTTAGATAATGTTCCAGTGGTCTGTGAGGCATTTCTCCACAGTGCGAGAGCTAGTGAAGTGAAGCCATGGTCTTTCTTGCTCTTTAATCTTCTCTTCCCTGGCTACTTGACACACAGTTTTAAACAGCTCTTGGTTGCTGTCCGTGGAATGTCTCCGGTACTCTCTACTCATGATCCTAACATTTGCATTGAGCATCTTTATGTAATCGTTCTCAAACCATTTTATTTCCTTCTTCTGAGATTACTTCGCCCAGGCGTACGGCGCAGAACTCTGAGACAGTGCTCAGTTGGGTTATTAAGGTCATCAACAAATGTATCAGTGTCTTCTGGGATTTGGTATGCCGTGAACCAGTCACTCATCTTGTTTATGAAGTGCGGCCTCATATCTGGTCCGAGTGATAACCTTTTTCTTTTATTTGTCTCTTTCCTTCTCTTGCTCATGTCGACGGTGGTAATCAGTGCCCAGTGGTCACTACATAAACTGTGCACAATGTGTGTACTGGCATCCGTGCCCTGTGCATTCAGCAGGAGAGCATAGTCTAATCTTCCTCCTCTGAGGTGAGTTGGCTGTTCATCACCCAGGACTCTAAGGTTTTCACTTCCCCTGACATAGAGTGACAGTTTCCGTCCATTGACATTGGGCTGATGACAGTTGGCACCAAAGTGTGGGTGTCTGGCATTCAGGTCACCGACCAGCAGGGTAGGTTCTTCATTAATATATTAAGGTAGTGTGTCAAGGTCAAGTTTACTTGTAACCCAAGTGAAGGGTTACTCCCAGTGACTCATACTCATCCCCCATGTGAAGGTCATCAATATCTGTGCAGGAATGGTGTTACTGATATGGGTAATGGAACCCCGTTATCTTTCCCCAGCTGGCAGGGAGAACTTGTGATAACCGCTGAGTCTCGGGCTGAAGTCGTCGCCCACTAGTGTCTTTTGTAGCACTATGACGTCAGTTTGGTGTTCACGGACGTACTGTATGATGTCATTAATTCTGTTGCGAACTTCATTGCAGTTCCATTGTAGTATAGTGAGATGTTCTTGATTGTGATCATCCATTTTGAGGTTGTATGTTATGAGAAGCACCCATCTCCCCCTCCAAGCTCACCACCCACCCACTCTGACCCACCAACCTGGGGCCAGACTCATGAAGCAGTTACGCAAGCACTTACGAACCTGTACATGTTTTCCCAATCTTTGGCTTCTTTGTTTACAATTATCAAAGAGTTAATGAGCTCCGAAGCACCAGGAGGCTGTTTATAACAATAACAACAGTTGACTGGGAAGTTTTCATGCTTGTAAACTGTTTAATAAATGTAACCAAAGCCGTCAAAGATTGAGGAAAGATGTTCACGTTCGTAAGTACTTCCGTAACTGCTTCGTGAATCAGGCCCCAGGCCCCCCTCCCGTCACCCATAAGGACCCTCACCCTGACTCGTACCGAAGCGCACAATACCAGTCAGCTGGTCAGCAGCTGGTCAACAACGTTGCTTCTCTATCAACTGAAGACAAAAATCGGTGTTGTTTCCTTCCAAACAAAATATTGTCTGGGTCTTGGAGTATTGATGTATTCCTCCTCACAAAACACCGATGATTTGAGCTGATGGACGCTCACAAGTTTTTACAGACAACAAAGCCGTGTGCGGCCAGCTAGCAATGGCGTCGGCAGCGAGTCTCGTTCACTTAATATTTACTTTTAACATAAAAACCGCAACTGTTCTCTTGCATCTTATGCTGAAGATTACAAAATGGAGTCGGAATTTCGGACAACGCAAGGTGTCTTTGAACCAGGTATCGTGTTTTAAGTTATTTTTCCAATATTTTGCCAGTAGATTTGTGATAAATATTGATCAGTGCTGAAGTCACTGGCGAGGAGGACACACATAGAGGCGCCGACCTCGTCTTCGGCCGCACAATATGAATATTTTATTCTGTTGACTGAATCCAATCCTTCTTTCCCAGTGTGGTGTGAGGGTGCTTGGCTCCTGCTGTTGGTGCTTCTCTTGGTTCTACTGTTGTCTGTGCTGCTGGCCCTACTGTTGTCTGTGCTGCTGGCCCTACTGTTGTCTGTGCTGCTGGCCCTACTGTTGTCTGTGCTGCTGGCCCTACTGTTGTCTGTGCTGCTGGTCCCTACTGTTGTCTGTGCTGCTGGTCCCTACTGTTGTCTGTGCTGCTGGCCCTACTATTGACTGTGCTACTGGCCCTACTGTTGTCTGTGCTGCTGGCCATACTGTTGTCTGCTGCTGGCCCTACTGTTGTCTGTGCTGATAGTCCCTACTATTGTCTGTGCTGCTGGCCCTACTGTTGTCTGTGCTACTGGCCATACTGTTGTCTGTGTTGCTGGCCCTACTGTTGTCTGTGCTACTGGCCATACTGTTGTCTGTGCTGCTGGCCCTACTGTTGTCTGTGCTACTGGCCATACTGTTGTCTGTGCTGCTGGCCCTACTGTTGCCTGTGTTACAGGTCCTACTGTTGTCTGTGCTGCTGGCCCTACTGTTGCCTGTGCTGCTGGCCCTACTGTTGTCTGTGTTACAGGTCCTACTGTTGTCTGTGCTGCTGGCCCTACTGTTGCCTGTGCTGCTGGCCCTACTGTTGTCTGTGTTACAGGTCCTACTGTTGTCTGTGCTGCTGGCCCTACTGCTGCCTGTGCTGCTGGCCCTACTGTTGTCTGTGTTACAGGTCCTACTGTTGTCTGTGCTGCTGGCCCTACTGTTGTCTGTGCTGCTGGCCCTACTGTTGTCTGTGTTACAGGTCCTACTGTTGTCTGTGCTGCTGGCCCTACTGTTGTCTGTGATGCTGACCCTACTGTTGTCTGTGCTGCTGGCCCTACTGTTGTCTGTGTTACAGGTCCTACTGTTGTCTGTGCTGCTGGCCCTACTGTTGCCTGTGCTGCTGGCCCTACTGTTGTCTGTGTACAGGTCCTATGTTGTCTGTGCTGCTGGCCCTACTGTTGTCTGTGCTGCTGGCCCTACTGTTGTCTGTGCTGCTGCCCTACTGTTGTCTGTACTGCTGGCCCTACTGTTGTCTGTACTGCTGGCCCTACTGTTGTCTGTGCTGCTGGCCCTACTGTTGTCTGTGCTGGTGGCCCTACTGTTGTCTGTACTGCTGGCCCTACTGTTGCCTGTGCTGCTGGCCCTACTGTTGTCTGTACTCTGGCCCTACTGTTGTCTGTGCTGCTGGCCCTACTGTTGTCTGTGCTGCTGGCCCTACTGTTGTCTGTACTGCTGGCCCTACTGTTGTCTGTGCTGCTGGCCCTACTGTTGTCTGTACTGCTGGCCCTACTGTTGTCTGTACTGCTGGCTCTACTGTTGTCTGTGCTGCTGGCCCTACTGTTGTCTGTGCTGCTGGCCCTACTGTTGTCTGTGCTGCTGACCCTACTGTTGTCTGTGCTGCTGGCCCTACTGTTGTCTGTGCTGCTGGCCCTACTGTTGTCTGTGTTACAGGTCCTTCTGTTGTCTGTGCTGCTGGCCCTACTGTTGTCTGTGCTGCTGGCCCTACTGTTGTCTATGCTGCTGGCCCTACTGTTGTCTGTGTTACAGGTCCTACTGTTGTCTGTGCTGCTGGCCCTACTGTTGTCTGTGCTGCTGACCCTACTGTTGTCTGTGCTGCTGGCCCTACTGTTGTCTGTGCTGCTGGCCTTCCTGTTGTCTGTGCTGCTGGCCTCCTGTTGTCTGTGCTGCTGGCCCTACTGTTGTCTGTGCTGCTGGCCCTACTGTTGTCTGTGCTGCTGACTCTACTGTTGTCTGTACTGCTGGCCCTGCTGTTGTCTGTGCTGCTGGCCCTACTGTTGTCTGTGCTGCTGGCCCTACTGTTGTCTGTGCTGCTGACCCTACTGTTGTCTGTGCTGCTGGCCCTACTGTTGTCTGTGCTGATGGCCTTCCTGTTGTCTGTGCTGCTGGCCCTACTGTTGTCTGTGCTGCTGCTTCTGCTGGCCTTACTGTTGTCTGTGCTGCTGGCCCTACTGTTGTCTGTGCTGTTGCTTCTGCTGCCCTACTGTTGTCTGTGCTGCTGGCCCTGCTGTTGTCTGTGCTGCTGGCCCTGCTGTTGTCTGTGCTGTTGCTTCTGCTGGCCCTACTGTTGTCTGTGCTGCTGGCTCTACTGTTGTCTGTGCTGCTGGCCCTACTGTTGTCTGTGCTGCTGGCCCTGCTGTTGTCTGTGCTGTTGCTTCTGCTGGCCCTACTGTTGTCTGTGCTGCTGGCCTTACTGTTGCCTGTGCTGCTGGCCCTACTGTTGTCTGTGCTGCTGGCCCTACTGTTGTCTGTGCTGCTGGCCCTACTGTTGTCTGTGCTGCTGGCCCTACTGTTGTCTGTGCTGCTGGCCCTACTGTTGTCTGTACTGCTGGCCCTACTGTTGTCTGTACTGCTGGCCCTACTGTTGTCTGTGCTGCTGGCCCTACTGTTGTCTGTGCTGCTGGCCCTACTGTTGCTGTACTGCTGGCCCTACTGTTGCCTGTGCTGCTGGCCCTACTGTTGTCTGTACTGCTGGCCCTACTGTTGTCTGTGCTGCTGGCCCTACTGTTGTCTGTGCTGCTGGCCCTACTGTTGTCTGTACTGCTGGCCCTACTGTTGTCTGTGCTGCTGGCCCTACTGTTGTCTGTGCTGCTGGCCCTACTGTTGTCTGTACTGCTGGCCCTACTGTTGTCTGTGCTGCTGGCCCTACTGTTGTCTGTGCTGCTGACCCTACTGTTGTCTGTGCTGCTGACCCTACTGTTGTCTGTGCTGCTGGCCCTACTGTTGTCTGTGCTGGTGGCCCTACTGTTGTCTGTGCTGCTGGCCCTACTGTTGTCTGTGCTGGTGGCCCTACTGTTGTCTGTGCTGCTGGCCCTACTGTTGTCTGTGCTGCTGGCCCTACTGTTGTCTGTGCTGGTGGCCCTACTGTTGTCTGTGCTGCTGGCCCTACTGTTGTCTGTGCTGCTGGCCCTACTGTTGTCTGTGCTGGTGGCCCTACTGTTGTCTGTGCTGCTGGCCCTACTGTTGTCTGTGCTGCTGGCCCTACTGTTGTCTGTGCTGGTGGCCCTACTGTTGTCTGTGCTGCTGGCCCTACTGTTGTCTGTGCTGGTGGCCCTACTTTTGTCTGTACTGCTGGCCCTACTGTTGTCTGTGCTGGTGGCCCTACTGTTGTCTGTGCTGCTGGCCCTACTGTGTCTGTGCAGCTGGCCCTACTGTTGTCTGTGCAGCTGGCCCTACTGTTGTCTGTGCAGCTGGCCCTACTGTTGTCTGTGCAGCTGGCCCTACTGTCTCCCATTACCCTCAGTCCTTCACTCCATCTCTCCACATTTGTTCGATTGTATCCTTAACCAGGCTTCCTGTCCCTCCCCACAGGGACTACTCTGTCTCTATGTAATTACCTAAGTGTAGTTACAGGATGAGAGCTACGCTCGTGTTTCCCGTCTTCCCAGCACTCTTTGTCATATAACGCTCTGAAACTACTGACGGTTTTGACCTCCACCATCTTCTCACCTAACTTGTTCCGACCGTATACCACTCCGGAAGCTTTATCTCGTTAGTTTAAAATCTATGACCTCTTGTTCTTGAAGTTCCAGGTCTCAGGAATTCTTCCCAATCAATTTTATCGATTCCTGATACTATTTTGTACGTAATGATCATATCGCCTCATTTACTTCTATCTTCTAGTTTGCATAATAATGCCTCTAACCTCTCCTCGTAGCTCTTGCCCTTCAGTTCTGGGAGCCACTTAGTATCATGTCGTTGCACCTTCTCCAGTTTGTTGATGTGCTTCTTAAGATATGGGCACCACACAACCGCTGCATATTCCAGCTTTGGCCTAACAAAAGTCGTGAATAATTTCTTTAGTATATCGCCATCCATGTATTTAAAAGCAATTCTGAAGTTAGAAAGCGTGGCATAGACTCCTCGCACAATGTTCTTTATGTGGTCCTCAGGTGATATTTTTCTATCTAGAACCACCCCTAGATCCCTTTCTTTGTCAGAATTCTTTAAAGATTTCTCACATAATATATAGGTTGTGTGAGGTCCATGTTCTCCAATTCCACATTCCATAACATGGCATTTATTCACATTAAATTCCATTTGCCAAGTGGTGCTCCATATACTTTTTTATCCAGGTCTTCTTGAAGGGCATGACAATCATCTAGGTTTTTATCTTCCCTATTATCTTAGCATAATCAGCAAACATGTTCATATAATTCTGTGTTCCATCTGATAGATTGTGAATGTAGACAATGAACATCACCGGTGCAAGAGCTAAACCCTGTGGTACTCCACTTGTGACATTCCTCCAGTCCGATACATTGCCTCTGCTTACTGCCCTCATTTTTCTATTAGTTAGGAAATTTTTCATCCATGTTAGCAGCTTACCTGTCACCCCTCCAATATGTTCAGTTTCCAGAACAACCTCTTATGTGGAACTCTGTCGAAGCTTTTTTAGGTCCAGATAAATGCAGTCAACCCAACCATCTCTTTCCTGTAAAATCTCTGTGGCTCGATCATAGAAACTGAGTAAATTCGTTACACACGACTTCCAGATCGAAAACCATACTGTCTGATATTACATCGTTTTTCTCCAGGTGTTCTACCCATTTAGTTTTAAATATTTTTTCCAATATTTTGACTATTACACTTGTCAATGATACAGGTCTATAATTGAGGGGGTCTTCCCTGCTGCCACTTTTGTAGATTGGAACTATGTTAGCCTTTTTCCACACATCAGCTACAACTCCTGTACACAGGATGCCTGAAATATCAGTTGAAGAGGAATGCTGAACTCAGGTGCACATTCTCTCAGAAGCCATGGTGAAACTCCATCTGGACCAACTGCTTTGTTCTTATTTAGCTCCTTGAGCATTTTTTCCACTTTGTCTCTAGACACCTCTATGTGCTCTATGTTGTTCTCTTGAGTTCTTATTGTATCTGGTTCCCTGAAAATTTCATTTTGTACAAACACACTTTGGAACTTTTCGTTTAATGTTACACACATTTCCTTTTCCATGAATCTACTTCCTATTTTCAACCTCTGAATATTATCCTTTACCTGCAATTTGTTGTTTATGAATTTATAGAATAGACCTGGTTCTGTTTTACATTTGTCTGCAATCCCTTTTTCAAAATTTCTTTCTGCCTCTCTCCTCACTGCCGTGTAGTTGTTTCTCGCATCTTTGTATCGCTGGCATGTTTGGGGGTTTGGCCTCTTCCTGTATTGATTCCATTTTTGTGTTTTTTGGTCTCTGGCCCTCTCGCAATTTCTGTCGAACCAATCCTGTTTCCTAGTTCTGCATCTCTGCTTTGGTATAAATTTTGTTGTACCTTTATCATATATTTAACAAAACTTGACATACATCTCATTTACTTCATGTCCTAACAGCAAGTCTTTCCAGTCAAATTCCTTAAAGAAATGTCTGAGTTCCCCATAATGACCTCTCCTGAAATCAGGTTTTTCAACTGCTTCAACCTACGTAATGGTTACTCAGCCATAAACAGTATGCCTATGCACTCCGCACCAGGCCCGGATTCTTGGAACTCCATATTCATCAAGAACTGCAAAAAACCACTATCGCAGGCCCTCCACATTCTGTGGAGACAAAGCCTAGATACTGGCGTTATTCCTGATATACTAAAAACAGCAGAGATAGCACCACTTCATAAAGGAGGAAATAAGGCAGAGGCAAAAAATTACAGACCGATAGCGTTAACATCGCACATCATTAAAATTTTTGAGAGAGTGCTAAGAAGTAAGATCACAAAATACATGGAATCACAGCATCTCCATAACCCCGGACAACATGGTTTCAGAACAGGGCGCTCTTGCCTGTCGCAGTTGCTGGACCACTATGATATGGCATTAGATGCTATGGAAGACAAACAAAACGCTGATGTAATTTACACAGATTTCGCAAAAGCTTTTGATAAATGTGACCATGGTGTTATTGCACATAAAATGCGCTCAAAAGGAATTACCGGAAAAATAGGCAGATGGATCTACAATTTCCTGACCAACAGAACCCAATGTGTAATAGTCAACAAAATAAAATCCAGCCCATCAACCGTTAAGAGCTCAGTCCCCCAGGGTACTGTGCTTGCTCCAGTACAGTCCCTCAGGGTACTGTGCTTGCTCCAGTACAGTCCCCCAGGGTACTGTGTTTGCTCCAGTACAGTCCCTCAGGGTACTGTGCTTGCTCCAGTACTTTTTCTCATCCTCATATCGGACATAGACAAGAACACAACCTATAGCACTGTATCATCCTTTGCAGATGACACCAGGATCTTCATGAGAGTAGGCAACATAGAGGACACGGCAAACCTCCAGTCAGATGTAGATCAGGTCTTTCTATGGGCTACAGAAAATAATATGGTGTTTAACGAAGATAAGTTCCAGCTCATGCGCTATGGAAAAAATGAAAATATAAAAACGGAAACCACGTACAAAACTCAGGCAAATCATAAGATAGCACGAAAAGGCAATGTAAAGGATCTGGGTGTACTCATGTCGGAAGACCTTACCTTTAAAGAACACAATAAAGTGGCCGTCACAACTGCACGAAAAATGACGGGTTGGATAACAAGAACTTTTCACACTAGAGATGCCATACCGATGATGATACTTTTCAAAACGCTGGTGCTCTCTAGAGTGGAGTACTGCTGCACAATGACAGCCCCTTTCAAAGCTGGAGAAATTGCTGACCTGGAGAGCGTGCAGAGATCCTTTACTGCTAGAATCCACTCGGTAAAACATCTAAACTATTGGGACCGACTAAAGAGCCTAAATCTGTACTCCCTTGAGCGCAGGCGGGAGAGATACATAATAATTTACACATGGAAAATATTAGAGGGGCTGGTCCCAAACCTGCACACAGAAATAACATCACATGCGGCCAGAAGACATGGCAGGATGTGCAGAATACCCCCGTTGAAAAACAGAGGTGCAACTGGTACTCTGAGAGAGAACTCTATCAACATCAGAGGCCCGAGACTGTTCAACACGCTCCCGCTACACATAAGGGGCATAACTGGCAAACCCCTCACAGTGTTCAAGAGAAAACTGGATAAGCACCTCCAAAGGATACCTGATCAACCAGGCTGTGACTCATACGTCAGGCTGCGAGCAGCCGCGTCCAACAGCCTGGTTGATCAGTCCAGCAACCAGGAGGCCTGGTCGATGACCGGGCCGCGGGGACGCTAAGCCCCGGAAGCACCTCAAGGTATCCTCAAGGTATACCTCATTTTCTTCCAGATTATAACACATTGCATACTTTATTCCCAAAAAGACATGATCACTTTTACCCAAGGGAGGGAGGTACTGAATGTCAAATATCTCTTCTTACTTTCTGGTAAATATCAAATCCAGCATGGAGGGAACGTCCCCTTCCCTCATCCTCGTAGCTTGTTTAACATGTTGATACAAGAATGTTTCCAGGATGAGGTTTACGAATCTACAAGTCCAAAAATCCTCCGTTTTAGCTTCATGTGCCTCCCAGTCTATGGATCTCAAGTTGAAGTCGCCAACTACCATCATTCGTGATCTATCTTTATCAGCACTCACTATAATCTCATTATTGTTGTAAGACCCTCTCGTTCATTATGTAGCTCCTCCTTTGTCCATGTGCTGCTTGGTGGTGGACTATATGCATTTATGATCATTAGTTTGTCATCCTCATGGCAGATCTCTAGTGCTATTATGTCAACTTCTTGTGGATTAGCAATTATTATTTCGTTCACCTTTAGGTGTTCTTTCACCAGCACAGCAACGCCACCACCTTTCCTAATTTTGCTGTCCCGTCTCCAAACCGGGTAGCCTCTTGGGAATATGACCTCATTTAAAATAACATCTTCAAGTTTTGTCTCCGTGAGTGCAACAATGTCTGGTGTCTGCAGCTGTATTACATCATTTAACTCCAGTATCTTCGATCTCACTCCATCTATGTTGGTGTATGCAATTTTCAGAAACTTGTTCCCCCTCTCCTTATTCTTCACTTCCCCTCTCTCTACTACCTTGGTTTGCCTTTATGTACCACTTTACTGGTGTGCCTACCCCTATCACTTTGTAGAAAAAATAATTGATTTCTTCTTCATTCCTGCTCTCATTTAAACGTTATGCCTCGACGAGGTTCAGTTTCAGCTTCTCTCTGTCTTCTTTTGAAAGATCTCGTCTTAACGACCACACTTTCCCATCCTCATCACTTTGTAATTTTCTAGCATTCCTTAGTACTTCTTCCATCTCTTTGGCACCGTTTAGGGTGATCCTCAAAGGTCGATCTTTTCCTTTTACGTATCAGCCTAATCTCCTGTAGTCGCACACATTCTGTATGGTTGTAAGATCTTCCACGAGGCCAACAATTTTATCTACTACTTTCTCCTCTTCTACAGCTCTTTCTGACCTAGATGTTACCTCCTTTTCTTTGCAACCAAAAATTATCAGAGATTTACTTCGATCAACTGTGTTTTGCACCAATTTAGGATTTGATGCCAGTTCCTTTCTGACTTCCAGCCTAATGATTTTTTTTTTAGATATATACAAGAGTTGTTACATTCTTGTACAGCCACTAGTACGCGTAGCGTTTCGGGCAAGTCCCTGGAATACGATCCCCGCCGCGAAGAATCGTTTTTACAACCAAGTACCCATTTTACTGTTGCGTTAAACAGAGGCTACAGTTATTAAGGATTTGCGCCCAGTAAATCCTCCCCGGCCAGGATACGAACCCATGACAAAGCGCTCGCGGAACGCCAGGCGAGTGTCTTACCACTGCACCACGGGGACTGGTTTTGTCCTTATTGCTGCAGTGTTTGGCTTCCTTTACTGCTTCTTCAATTTTTTCCTTCTCCTTGGCCACTTGTGCATAGATGAGTTGCATATCCTTCTTGCACTGTTCTATTTCCATCTCCAATCTCCATCTGTGTTGACAAAAGCTATTTCTCCTGTTGAATTTCCTTACCTAACCTATCGTAGTCATTTAAGTTTAAATTTGCTTTAACTTCTTCCAAAGCTATTTTTAAGAGATTATTTTCCTCTTCCATGGCTTTGCAATTTGTTTCCAATTGATTCTTGTCTTTGCATAAGTCTTTAACTAATCTCTCAAGACCTAAAACCTTGCTACTCAAGTGATCATTACTTTCTTTCAATTTGTTGATTATTTCTACATGATCTTCTTGTTATCTTGAGGTTATCTTGAGATGATTTCGTTTTTTTTTATAGTGTCCCCGCGGCCCGGTCTTCGACCAGGCCTCCACCCCCAGGAAGCAGCCCGTGACAGCTGACTAACACCCAGGTACCTATTTTACTGCTAGTAACAGGGGCGTAGGGTGAAAGAAACTCTGCCCATTGTTTCTCGCCGGCGCCTGGGATCGAACCCAGGACCACAGGATCACAAGTCCAGCGTGCTGTCCGCTCGGCCGACCGGCTCCCCCGAATGATAGTTCACTATCGAATCTAATTTTACCAATTTGTTGTATAGACTGCTTATATCAATGCTTTCTTCATTAAACTCCCAAAATCTAGCACTGTTTTGTATTCCTTCTTGCCGGCGGCCATCTTGAATATTGTTGTCTATTGACCAGACCACACACTAGAAAGTGAAGGGACGACGACGTTTCGGTCCGTCCTGGATCATTCTCAAGTCGATTGTCTGCACCGGGAACACTAGGGCAACTTTTTCTCATCCAATTTTTCACTTCCCTGGCACATTCGTGTTTTCTCACCTCACCTTCCAAAGCACTACACCTTTATGTTCCTTGGGACACCACTCACTATCCTCAACCTGTACTACAATACTTAGGAACTGTGAAATATCCTGGAGCTCCTCTACTGCACGAGCTCAACTAGGGGTGTCACTTTTTTCCGTGGTGTGTGTGTGTGTGTACTCA
>WNGS01066937.1:0-11433 GCA_020271785.1 Procambarus virginalis | reverse complement strand
CGTGAGGAAACAAATGCAAAACAAGCCTGAATGGTCCCAGGACTAGATACAACTGAAAACTCACACCCCAGAAGTGACTCGAAACCCATACTCCCAGGAGCAACGCAACTGGTATGTACAGGGATGCCTTAAACCACTTGACCATCACGACCGGACATAAGGAAGTGATAGCCTGAGCTATATGAACCACTTCCCCGCCGGCACCTGGATGGTTATCTTGGGCATAGCATTTTATCAAATCACCTCTTTTTTGGGGGCAACACGTGAGGAACACAAATGCAAACAAGCCTGAATGGTCCCCAGGACTAAGATACAACTGAAAAAATCACACCCAGAAGTGACTCGAAACCATACTCCCAGGAGCAACGCAACTGGTGTACAGGGATGCCTTAAACCACTTGACCATCACGACCGGACATAAGGAAGTGATAGCCTGAGCTATATGAACCACTTCCCCGCCGGCACCTGGATGGTTATCTTGGGCATAGCATTTTATCAAATCACCTCTTTTTTTTGGGGCAACACGTGAGGAACACAAATGCAAACAAGCCTGAATGGTCCCCAGGACTAGATACAACTGAAAACTCACACCCAGAAGTGACTCGAAACCCATACTCCCAGGAGCAACGCAACTGGTATGTACAGGGATGCCTTAAACCACTTGACCATCACGACCGGACATAAGGAAGTGATAGCCTGAGCTATGAACCACTTCCCGCCGGCACCTGGATGGTTATCTTGGGCATAGCATTTTATCAAATCACCTCTTTTTTTGGGGGCAACACGTGAGGAACACAAATGCAAACAAGCCTGAATGGTCCCCAGGACTAGATACAACTGAAAACTCACACCCCAGAAGTGACTCGAACCCATACTCCCAGGAGCAAGTGGTTCATATATCGGGTTCGGGGAGGTGGTTTCATATAGCTCAGGCTATCACTTCCTTATGTCCGGTCGTGATGGTCAAGTGGTTTAAGGCATCCCTGTACATACCAGTTGCGTTGCTCCTGGGAGTATGGGTTCGAGTCACTTCTGGGGTGTGAGTTTCAGTTGTATCTAGTCCTGGGGACCATTCAGGCTTGTTTGCATTTGTGTTCCTCACGTGTTGCCCCAAAAAAAGAGGGTGATTTGATAAAATGCTATGCCCAAGATAACCATCCAGGTGCCGGCGGGGAAGTGGTTCATATAGCTCAGGCTATCACTTCCTTATGTCCGGTCGTGATGGTCAAGTGGTTTAAGGCATCCTGTACATACCAGTTGCGTTGCCTGGGAGTATGGGTCGAGTCACTTCTGGGGTGTGAGTTTTCAGTTGTATCTAGTCCTGGGGACCATTCAGGCTTGTTTGCATTTGTGTTCCTCACGTGTTGCCCCAAAAAATGAGGTGATTTGATAAAATGCTATGCCCAAGATAACCATCCAGGTGCCGGCGGGGAAGTGGTTCATATAGCCAGGCTATCACTTCCTTATGTCCGGTCGTGATGGTCAAGTGGTTTAAGGCATCCCTGTACATACCAGTTGCGTTGCTCCTGGGAGTATGGGTTCGAGTCACTTCTGGGGTGTGAGTTTTCAGTTGTATCTAGTCCTGGGGACCATTCAGGCTTGTTTGCATTTGTGTTCCTCACGTGTTGCCCCCAAAAAAGAGGTGATTTGATAAAATGCTATGCCCAAGATAACCATCCAGGTGCCGGCGGGGAAGTGGTTCATATAGCTCAGGCTATCACTTCCTTATGTCCGGTCGTGATGGTCAAGTGGTTTAAGGCATCCCTGTATACCAGTTGCGTTGCTCCTGGGAGTATGGGTTCGAGTCACTTCTGGGGTGTGAGTTTTCAGTTGTATCTAGTCCTGGGGACCATTCAGGCTTGTTTGCATTTGTGTTCCTCACGTGTTGCCCCAAAAAATGAGGTGATTTGATAAAATGCTATGCCCAAGATAACCATCCAGGTGCCGGCGGGGAAGTGGTTCATATAGCTCAGGCTATCACTTCCTTATGTCCGGTCGTGATGGTCAAGTGGTTTAAGGCATCCTGTACATACCAGTTGCGTTGCTCCTGGGAGTATGGGTTCGAGTCACTTCTGGGGTGTGAGTTTTCAGTTGTATCTAGTCCTGGGGACCATTCAGGCTTGTTTGCATTTTGTTCCTCACGTGTTGCCCCAAAAAAAGAGGTGATTTGATAAAATGCTATGCCCAAGATAACCATCCAGGTGCCGGCGGGGAAGTGGTTCATATAGCTCAGGCTATCACCTTATGTCCGGTCGTGATGGTCAAGTGGTTTAAGGCATCCCTGTACATACCAGTTGCGTTGCTCCTGGGAGTATGGGTTCGAGTCATTCTGGGGTGTGAGTTTTCAGTTGTATCTAGTCCTGGGGACCATTCAGGCTTGTTTGCATTTGTGTTCCTCACGTGTTGCCCCAAAAAAAGAGGTGATTTGATAAAATGCTATGCCCAAGATAACCATCCAGGTGCCGGCGGGGAAGTGGTTCATATAGCTCAGGCTATCACTTCCTTATGTCCGGTCGTGATGGTCAAGTGGTTTAAGGCATCCCTGTACATACCAGTTGCGTTGCTTCTGGGAGTATGGGTTCGAGTCACTTCTGGGGTGTGAGTTTTCAGTTGTATCTAGTCCTGGGGACCATTCAGGCTTGTTTGCATTTGTGTTCCTCACGTGTTACCCCAAAAAATGAGGTGATTTGATAAAATGCTATGCCCAAGATAACCATCCAGGTGCCGGCGGGGAAGTGGTTCATATAGCTCAGGCTATCACTTCCTTATGTCCGGTCGTGATGGTCAAGTGGTTTAAGGCATCCCTGTACATACCAGTTGCGTTGCTTCTGGGAGTATGGGTTCGAGTCACTTCTGGGGTGTGAGTTTTCAGTTATATATATATATATATATATATATATATATATATATATATATATATATATATATATATATATATATATTAGGGGTACCACCTCTGGTGCAATTGCAGGGACCCACATCCTCGAAGAAGAAAACAAAGAGCATTCAGAGAAGATCTTGTGGATTCTCACTGAATACTTAATTCTTTTCTTCTCCTACCACCCCTATTATTTTTTTGTATGTTTTGTTTTATTTTATTGCAATGCTACAGTTTACAGAGAACACACACACACACACACAAATATATAACAATTAAACAATCAGCGTTCGAAGACCTCGTCCAGCTCCTCGGAGGTTGGGTGCGTACCCAGGATACAGCACGCATTTCCCCTCTGCACTGCGACACTGAGGCGCTGGAACAGGAAACTGGCTGCTCTTGGGTCTCTAGTTTTCCCAATGAGTTCCTCACCAACCTCCTTTAAAAACTTGAGTGCACATTTACCCCAGGCGCCCAAAGTCTCTGAGCCTATCGGCACGAACCTGTAACAACGTTCTAGGTCTCTGTACTTGTGGATTTTCTGGGTCTCCCTGAAGGTGGCTGCCCCACCTCCCTCCGCTGAGCTGTAACGTAAATAGGTATCAGCCAATGTAGATGCACAGGTGTAATCCCATACGACCTGTTTACCTTCCCTCCATGGCTGCAGGGTGACTCCATCTGGGCGTTTTTGGCTGTTGTCAGGTCTGCACAACTGGGGTTCCCTTTGTGCTGGACACCCAGCTGTAGCCAAACTTCTCTTGATGATGTCATTGACTGCCTCGTGTCTGGCAATCTTTCCCTGTGTCTTACGACAGATGAGACCATGGCTGCCGTATTGGTCTGTTATATATATATATATATATATATATATATATATATATATATATATATATATATATATATATATATATATATATATATATATATATATATATATATATATATATATATATATATATATATATATATATATATATATATATATATATATATATATATATATATATATATATATATATATATATATATATATATATATATATATATATATATATATATATATATATATATATATATATATATATATATATATATATATATATATATATATATATATATATATATATATATATATATATATATATATATATATATATATATATATATATATATATATATATATATATATATATATATATATATATATATATATATATATATATATATATATATATATATATATATATATATATATATATATATATATATATATATATATAAAGTTGTGAGGGTACCACCTTTCGTGAAATGTGGGGACCCATAGCCTCGGAGAAGAAATTAAAGAGTTTCCAGTGAAAACCTAGTGGATTCTTACTGAAGACTTTAATATTTTCTTCTCCTACCACTTCCATTCTTTTATATATAAACATATATGTTTGTTTTATTTAAGCTGTGTTACAAAAAATGAGTTACAAATTGGGTACAAAGATGATTATCATAAGTTGTTGAGTTCCTCCAGCTCCTCAGATGGCGGGCAGGATCCCCTAATGCCGTGTGCATTTCCCCTCTGTATCGCCACACTGAGGCGCTGTAAAAGGAAGCTGGCAGCTCTAGGGTCTCTTGTTGTTTCAATTAGCATAGTCCCAGTTTCTTAAAAAAAAAAAAACTGGTGGCACTTTTACCTCAGGCGCCGAGTGTCTCGGAAGCAATTGGGGCAAAATTGTAGTGGTGATCCAGTTCTCTGTATTTACGGGATTTGGCTGATTCCCTATGAGTGGCAGCGCCACCTGGTAGTGTATCACTGAAGTCAATGTAGGTGTTAACCAGGGTTGATACGCATGTGTTGTCCCACGCCAACTGCTTGCTTTTTTTATCTAGGGGTTCACTGTGATACCATCTGGGCGACCAATAAGAGATTCAGAGTTATAGGGCGTTAGGTAACGGGGCTCTCTCTCAACTGGGCCTCCAGCTGTGGTGAGGCTACTCCTAATGATGTCGTTAACTTCACTGTGCCTCGAGTGCCACCACCCTGTACTTTGGCAGAGTAGGCCGTGGCCATGGTGGCCGTACCTGTCGGCCACCACCTCTCCGCAAAAACACTTATATATGGTGTAGGTTGGGGCAACAAGGCGGTGGGCTACAGCAATTCAGAGGACGTGTGGTGTGAGACGCGTGCCAGTTGACGACATTGGAGTTGCTAACAGGAAACCCTGCATGTGGGGCTGCTACTGCTGTGAGGCGAGCAATGTCGTGTTGTGTTGTTGCAGCACCCAGGCACTCTGCAGCAGCTCGGTCTACAATGGGGCCATCCCAGCTGGATTGCTTGTGGGCCTTTGAGGATGGTGGTTGAGGTGACGGGCCTGCACGAGAGGCCCACTAGGTGGCACAGCGTATAAAATTGGGATCATGTACACCTGCCAACTGATCTAAATAGGCAGGTAGAAATTCCTTCACAAGGTCGTCGGATGCCGAGGAGGAGGAGGATAGGAAGGCTGGTACGGTAATTTGCGTTGCTGTTCGACCCTTGAGGCCCCGAAGTCTTACTGGAAGAGAGGCTTGTTTCCACTGTAGGTCATCAAGAGAGAGGTTGAAGGCTTTTTCTAACATTGATTTCAGTAACAGGTCAAACTCGCCTAGATTTTGGCTCCTGTAGGATGATGAACACCTCAGAATATAGGATAACCTGGGGAGGGACAGATATCTGGTGATGTCCTCATCACCAGATGAAGGATATTCTCAATGATCATCTTGTATATCTGACAATGATAAAACCATGTTACTCTCTTCTCAAGTCAGTATGGTTAGATAACAACTAGTGAAGCAGGATATCATAAATTATTATACTATTTATCGGGCGTAGCATGGTGTTGCTGATGCCTTAAACTTGCATAAGATAGCGAATGGTGGTGTTCAGAGTGTCTGTGAAGGTCACCGTTAACTGACGATATCAACGATGTTCCTCATGCCTCCATCAGCCATTCTCAAATATCATCAGTTACATACCATTAATGGTTATCTTGGTTGAATTGTGATAACAACAATGTTTCTCTTTCCTCGAGCAAGTATTGCCAACATTTTATTGACAAACTTGTATGGCATACGATGCCTATAAAGGTTATATTGGTTAACTGACGATGGCAAGACTGGAGCTATTGGTTCACCCCAGTAAAGTATTTTCTTATGTACATAATAATAATTAAATTAATAAATAATAAACAATTATTATTTAATAATAAAGTCCCAGTAGTGCTCTTCTTATGTGAATAATAATAATAATAATAATAATAATAATAATAATAATAATAATAATAATAATAATAATAGGGGAAAAGCACATACAAAATGGTATACGAGAAGAATGTTGGATCTCTAGGTAGGACAAGTATATACTATGCCTCAAGCCACTAATGCACTCAGTGTTTCGGGCCGGACAATAGCACCACTGTCGCTCTCGTCACAAGTAATACATTGTCAAATAAGAACTGTTCAGATGTCGGATATTTTAATGGTGATCTATTCTTAAAAAAATTAACATGATCTCTCTTTCTTAAATTTAGGGTCGAAAATAATTTTGCATACTATTTGGAATCTGTACAATCTATAAGTATATAAAAATGTTCATCTAGAACAGATTATTTCAATATTTACATAAAGTACAGGAATCGTGACGGTTTATGCATAATAACAATTGTGGTATTTGTTGGCAGGCGGGACAGCCCTTCACAAGGCAGCCGCAGGTGGTCACGACAACACTGTGAAGGTCCTCCTCGACGCTGGAGCAGACGTCAACGCTGCAGATGAGTATGGTAAGGATCACATTTATGCATCCCAACATTATATAACACTGATGTCTTACAACACACCACAATTTGTATGTGTCAAAATGCAATATTTATATTTTATAATTATACCATATGAGAGAATGTCTGTCTGTTCAAAGTTGGGGGCCAAACCTTTCATATAAAAAAATAGTTTTATAGTAATCTGCCACATTATTCATTAATTTGGGAAAATTGACATAAAATTCCAGCTGTGAATAATTTGTCTGTACTCACATCAAACAGACAATTCTCCCACAGCGTCAAAAGTTTCTCAAGCAAACTGTTGTATACCAGAGTAAGGGTAACTATTGTTTTTTAGTTCTTCACACCACTGAGCTGCTCTCACTGCCGACTACCCACACATAAGACTATTGTAAGACAGAGAGAAAGAGAGACAGAGAGACAGAAAAATATAAAGACAGAGACACACAGAAACTCAGAAACAGAAACACAGCTAGAGACAGATAGACAGAGAGAGGCAGAGATAAAGATAGAGGAAGAGAATGAGACAGACAGTAGATAAAGGGATGGATGGATAGATGAAGAGGTGGATTAATAAATAGATAAGTCGTAGTAGCCGTCATGAGGGTTCTAACCAATGTGCTGTGAGTTACCTGGCACACGTTCCAGACGACTAGGCCACGACATGGTCAAAACAATTGCAACCTTGGGTACTACTGCACCCTCTAGGACTCCGGAGCCTTCCATTGAAGCCGATCCAGGGTGTCAGACAATCCACCACATGCACTCTGGCTCAGTCATCTTGGAATGTTCTACCTCTGAGGCTCTTCCTTTAATACACAGAGAGTATTCACACTCTCGTGATATGTCAATGAGAAAATCTGTAGGAGTCGTGACGAGGGTTCGAACCTATGTGCTGGGTGTTCCCAGGCCCACACTCTGTGTGTGTTGATAGAGGAGTATCCTGATAGCTGAGCCACAGTGCATGGGGGGGGGGAGGATTGTGTGAAACCATTGGTTCGGGTTCATTGGAAGTCTCTAGATGTAGGAGCATCAAAATGCTCTTACATCTGGCAAGGACGTATTCGCCCGCCATTTGCAATTTGAGGAGCAATCCTGTGTATAAACTTACCAAAAAATTAACATTCATTCTTTATCCAAACTAATCTAAAAACTATAAATTAAATATCACTTATCCAACGTATAATCCAACAAATTCAGGGCCTATCACACCTAAAATACATACATAAGTGAAGAGTCCCTACATCATCTGTATGTCAACAAAGGCCATTCGATCCCGGTCCATCTGCCACAGTCAGATGGACCCAGGATCCATCTGGACCCAGGATCCATCTGGACCCAGGATCCATCTGGACCGAGGACCCATCTGGACCCAGGATCCATCTGGACCGAGGACCCATCTGGACCCAGGATCCATCTGGACCGAGGACCCATCTGGACCCAGGATCCATCTGGACACAGGACCCATCTGGACCCAGGACCCATCTGGACCCAGGATCCATCTGGACCCAGGATCCATCTGGACCCAGGATCCATCTGGACCCAGGATCCATCTGGACCTAGGATCCATCTGGACCCAGGATCCATCTGGACCCAGGATCCATCTGGACCCAGGATCCATCTGGACCCAGGATCCATCTGGACCCAGGATCCATCTGGACCCAGAGTCGTAACATCCTCTCACTGTTGACACCCAACACACAGACAATTATATTTCTCATCAGAGTTCTCTCTGATGAACAGATAGACAGATACAGAGAAGCAGAGATAAAGATATCTAAAGACAGAGACTAACAACAGATTAATGGATGGATAGATGGCTGGAAACATGAATAGAGAGATAAGTGGATTGATAGATGTATGGATGCATTGATTGCTGGATGTTTAGGTACAATGTTGGATAGACGAATATATAGATTGATAGTTAAATGAGCAGATATTTGGTTGAATTAATGGATACAAAGTTGATTAGGTGCATGGATAGATAGATGAAAAGAAAGCAAGATGTAGGTATAGTTAGATAGATGGATAGAAAGCAAGATGAATAGATTTATGGATAGTTGGCTGCATTGATGGATGGATAAATGGCTGCACAGGTGGAGTGAAAGATGGATGGAAAGATGGATAGATGTGAATAGAAAAATGGACAGAGAGGGCAGATGAATGGATAGATGTATGAATAGATAGTTGAATGAGTAGATGGATGGTTGAGTAGATGGACGGATAGATATTTTCTTATTTTTATTTATTTAGTTATTTTATTTATTTATGTATATATACAAGAGTTCTTACATTCTTGTACATGTCGATAGATGGATAGATGGATGGATAAAGGGAAAGACGGATAGATAGATGTGTAGACAAATAGGCAGAGGTGTAGATGTTTGGACAGATTGATAGACGTACAAGTAAACAGAGAGAAAGACAGATAGATGAATATATGGATTGCTAGATAGTTAGATTGAAAGATAGATGAATATATATATAGATTCATAAATAGATGATGAGTAGATAATTAGATTGATGGATAGATAGACTGAGATAGATGGATAGATAGACCGAGATAGAGGGATAGATAGATGGATGCATTGATTGTTGGAGGAATAGATGGATGAATGGATAGATGGATAATAGATGGATGGACAGATGGATAATAGATGTATGGATAGATGGATAATAGATGGATGGATAGAAGATTAGATTAATGGATAGAAGATTATATTGTTGGATATATAGACTATTCGCTAAATAATAAGAGAGATAGGTGGATGGACGGATAGATAAATAGAGAGATAGGTGGAAGGATAGATATATGGTCAAATTGGAGACAGACAGACAGACAGACCTAAGCATCGCTGGATACCCATCCAGTATTATATATAGCACAAATTCGGTCAAAATTCCCAAGACTTAGAACCAATAAATGTTCAATATTTATAGAGACATTTTCGCCAGAAATATAAACTCAAAATAAGAGTCTTATTGTGTCGAGACACATTACATATATTGTGTTACGTACTCCAAAGTGTGAGAGAATATCTGTGTGTGTGTGTCTGGCTGTTTGTCTGTTCGTCGTTGGAGGCCACACAGATGGAGCTAGCGTCATCCATATGGGCAGAGGAAATGGTCTGGAGTACAGGATGAACAATGGATGATTTGGGTTGTGAGAATTCAATAGGTAATAGCATGTCAGGATCACATTCAGACCCCCACACACATTTTTGGCAATGCTCGCCATCTGTTCAGCTAGATAGTATCAAAACAAACGTTCAGAACAATCGTTTTTTCGTATAGTATTATGAATTATTTTACACTGATCTCGGTAAAATTAACAAATTACCTGCTGTCAATAATTTGTTCGTACTCACATAAACAGATGATTCTTCCACAACTTTAAAAGTTTTGCAAGACACAACCCTTTATGAGAGTAAGGGGAACTATACACTTTTAGTATGTAACATAAGCTCTTCTCGCAGGCGATAACCCACACATTACACACATTTTTTTTTGGATAAGGAAGAGAGACAGACAGACAGACAGTGACAGAGAAATTCAAAGACAGAGACAGTCAGAAACAGGCAGAGACAGAGGCAGAAGGAAGAAATAGAGGCTGATAAACAGAGAAAGAGAGAGCTAGAAAAGAGACAGAAAGACATAAAAAGTGATAGACAGAGAGCAGATATATATATATATATATATATATATATATATATATATATATATATATATATATATATATATATATATATATATATATATATATATATATATATATATATATTAGGGGTACCACCTCTGGTGCAATTGCAGGGACCCACATCCTCGAAGAAGAAAACAAAGAGCATTCAGAGAAGATCTTGTGGATTCTCACTGAATACTTAATTCTTTTCTTCTCCTACCACCCCTATTATTTTTTTGTATGTTTTGTTTTATTTTATTGCAATGCTACAGTTTACAGAGAACACACACACACACACAAATATATAACAATTAAACAATCAGCGTTCGAAGACCTCGTCCAGCTCCTCGGAGGTTGGGTGCGTACCCAGGATACAGCACGCATTTCCCCTCTGCACTGCGACACTGAGGCGCTGGAATAGGAAACTGGCTGCTCGTGGGTCTCTAGTTTTCCCAATGAGTTCCTCACCAACCTCCTTTAAAAACTTGAGTGCACATTTACCCCAGGCGCCCAGAGTCTCTGAGCCTATCGGCACGAACCTGTAACAACGTTCTAGGTTTCTGTACTTGTGGATTTTCTGGGTCTCCCTGAAGGTGGCTGCCCCACCTCCCTCCGCTGAGCTGTAACGTAAATAGGTATCAGCCAATGTAGATGCACAGGTGTAATCCCATACGACCTGTTTACCTTCCCTCCATGGCTGCAGGGTGACTCCATCTGGGCGTTTTTGGCTGTTGTCAGGTCTGCACAGCTGGGGTTCCCTTTGTGCTGGACACCCAGCTGTAGCCAAACTTCTCTTGATGATGTCATTGACTGCCTCGTGTCTGGCAATCTTTCCCTGTGTCTTACGACAGATGAGACCATGGCTGCCGTATTGGTCTGCCCGTGCCTGGCCGCAAATACACCGGTGCTCGGTGAAGATAGGGGCGGCAAGGCGCAGAGCAACACCAATACTTAGGGCCCGATGATCCAGGCGGGTGCCCAAGGCGGAATTAGGGACTGCCAACAGGAAGTCCCCAGCATGGGGGGCTTGCACAGATAGGAGACGCGCTCTGTCCTTCTGAGAAGCTACGTCA
>WNGS01066936.1:0-13178 GCA_020271785.1 Procambarus virginalis | reverse complement strand
TCTTAATCATCTGCAGTGGTCAAGTTTTTAATATCACACTAGTTTCTATAGAAGCTATCTTACCCTGACAAAGTCAAGAGACTATAATATATATATATATATATATTATATATATATCTATCTATATATATATATAGATATATATATATATTTATATTATATATATATCTATATATAATATATATATATATACATATATATATATATATATATATATATATATATATATATATATGTCGTACCTAGTAGCCAGAATGCACTTCTCAGCCTACTATGCAAGGCCCGATTTGCCTAATAAGCCAAGTTTTCATGAATTAATATATTTTCTCAAATTTTTTTCTTATGAAATGATAAACCTACCCATTTCATTATGTATGAGGTCAATTTTTTTTTATTGGAGTTAAAATTAACGTAGTTATATGACCGAACCTAACCAACCCTACCTAACCTAACCTAACCTATCTTTATATGTTAGGTTAGGTTAGGTTGCCGAAAAAGTTAGGTTAGGTAGTAGAAAAACAATTAATTCATGAAAACTTGGCTTATTAGGCAAATCGGGCCTTGCATAGTAGGCTGACAAGTGTGTTCTGGCTACTAGGTACGACATATTTTATATATATATATATATATATATATATATATATATGCAACAATGATCACAAAAACACCGATCCAAGTATGCAGAATAACCACATGTGAAAAACAGAAAATACTTAACGTGTTTTCGGCTAATTCGCCTTCATCAGATCAAAGTAGAATGAAGATGATATTCATTCTACTTTGCTCTGATGAAGGCGAATTAGCCGAAAACGCGTTAAGCATTTTCTATTTTTCACATGTGGTTATTCTGCATTATATATATATATATATATATATATATATATATATATATATATATATATATATATATATATATATTTTATATGGATATGTGTAGGCATATGTGTAATATGTGTGTGTGTGTGTGTATTTGTATACAGGATATGTCGAAGCTGGTCAGAATTGCATCTCACCTTTATAAACGCACATTCATGACGCCATGTAAAAATACACCTCAATCACTGTTTACGTAAGACATACATAAATCTAGGTATTTATGTTTGTAGGTTAGCTTAGCATTTTAAAAGCTCTACAATACAATCACCTTCTGTGGTTGACTGTTCAAAAAAGCCCTGAACTGTATGTTTAACAGATCTCTCAGCCTGTCCATGGAGATAGAAGAAAATGTATATATGCTGGTTAGCATTGTAAATGTGTGGCCACGTCTGTGGTAGAAAATAATAATAATAAAAAAAGTTACTCTTTCCTTTTATTCATTAATCCATACATTCATGTACCCACCAGCTCATCCATCTAGACCAGCTCCATTAACATGACATCCATGAACATCAATCCATTAACATACAGCCAGATCTCATTAATGAGTACAAAATTGAATTAAAAGACATTTTACAAGCCAGAATACAGCTCTTGATACAAAAAATGCATATATTCTTGCACATTTGAATTTAACAAGTAGAAAACTACTAAATGCCTCGTATGCAACACGTTCATAAATGGACATATTCTTGACGGTTTACCTACCCGCGTTTGAGTTTTATTAGGACCAAATTGAACTACCCAAACCCAGCGCAATACTATAACAACACAAGCACTCAGAAACGTGAGTAAACTTGTATTTAGTACAGTCTCTGTACCTTAATAACTATGTACAAGGCAGTAAATAGAACTGCAAGTATAATATTGTACCTTTTACTATAAGTGAGGGGGAGACAAAAGTCTGACAGCTCCCTCTGGCGCCAATACCTGTGCTGGTAATAGGGCCAGAAGTAGGTACTAGTGCAGGTAATACTACTGCAGCCATGGAACCAGATGCTGGTACATGTGCTAGGAGACCAGGCATCAGGTACCAGTTCTTCCTATACCAAAACGTCTAGAGGAGATTCGAGACCCGTAAATACTAGCCGGGTAGCAGCACACACCCTGGTAGGAAGACTGCCAGGTACTCCCCCAGAGAGAATACGTGGGCAGCACACCAGGTACACACCCTCCACACCTGGCCTCGACACACCACTTACTATGCACCATCAACCCTCCATCTCTGGTTCGGTTCCCAAGGTGAGTTTTTGTGTAGATACTGATACATTTCTTAGGCCAGGTGATACGCCCTTCTTAAGGGAGAATTATTTTATATCAAAGATTTACTGTATATTGTATGCTAATATTATGTGCGGTTTATGTATGTACGTCCTTGTATACCTTTATATATAGACACACAACCATGTGCACCTGTGTTCGTAGGACAGTCTCATCCCATCTTAGACGCCAAGTTGCAGCACTATATTGGTGTACAGCATTCTTAAGATTTTAGTATTATAATTATGAAAGAAGAAGGGAGAGGGGGACATGATAGGAACGTATAAAATACTCAGAGGGATTGACAGAGTGGACATAGACGAAATGTTCACACGGAATAGTAACAGAACGAGGGGACATGGATGGAAGTTGGAAACTCAGATGAGTCACAGAGATGTTAGGAAGTTTTCTTTTAGCGTGAGAGTAGTGGGAAAATGGAATGCACTGAAGGAACAGGTTGTGGAAGCCAATACTATTCATAATTTTAAAACCAGGTATGATAGGGAAATGGGACAGGAGTCATTGCCGTAAACAACTGATGCTCGAAAGGCGGGATCCAAGAGTCAATGCTCGATCCTGCAGACACATATAGGTGAGTACATATAGGTGAGTACACACACACACACATCTTAGACATACATACAAATAGGTGAGTACACACACACAAGGCTGTTAAAAAAGTTGGAGCAACAGGCAGGAGTAAAAGGGAAGGTGCTCCAGTGGATAAGGGAGTACTTAATCAACAGGAAACAGCGAGTAACTGTGAGGGGAGAGACATCAGAGTGGTGAGATGTCACCAGCGGAGTCCCACAGGGCTCAGTACTTGGACCCATCCTGTTTCTAATATATGTAAACGATCTTCCGGAGGGTATAGACTCGTTCCTCTCAATGTTTACTGATGATGCAAAAATTATGAGAAGAATCAAGACGGATGAAGATAGACAAGAGACTACAGGATGACCTGGACAAACTGGAGTAATGGTCTAGAATATGGCTGCTAAAGTTCAACTCAGGAAAGTGTAAGATAATGAAATTAGGCGAAGGGAGCAGGAGGCTGAACACAAGGTATCATCTGGGAGGTGAAGTCCTGCAAGAGTCAAATAGAGAGAAAGATCTGGGGGTTGATATCACACCGAACCTGTCCCCAGAGGCCAACATCAAAAGAATATCATCAGCGGCATATGCTAGACTGGCCAATATAAGAACTGCCTTTAGAAACTTGTGTAAGGAATCGTTCAGGACCCTGTATACCACTTATGTAAGACCAATTCTGGAGTATGCAGCTCCAGCCTGGAGTCTATACCTAGTTAAACACAAGACAAAGTTAGAGAAGATTCAACGGTATGCCACCAGGCTCGTCCCGGAACTGAGAAGAATGAGCTACGAGGAAAGGCTAAGGGAGCTGAACCTCACATCCCTGGAAAACAGAAGAGTAAGGGGAGACATGATAACCACTTACAAAATTCTCAGGGGAATTGACAGGGTGGATAAAGACAAACTCTTCAGCACGGGTGGGACACGAACAAGGGGACACATGTGGAAACTTAGTACCCAGATGAGTCACAGAGATGATAGAAAGAATTTTTTCAGTGTCAGAGTAGTTAATAAATGGAATGCACTAGGAAGTGATGTGGTGGAGGCTGACTCCATACACAGTTTCAAATGTAGATATGATAGAGCCCAGTAGGCTCAGGAATCTGTACACCAGTTGATTGACAGTTGAGAGGCGGGACCAAAGAGCCAAAGCTCAACCCCCACAAACACAATTAGGTGAGTACACACACACACACTCACAACCCACACACTTGCGCACAACCCACGCACTCACAATCAAACCTATTGACATCCAGTTTTTTTTTTGCTCCAGACTCTTATAATGGCAAGCGATGAATACATTAAGTACCTGCACCTATTTGCAATTTGTATGTTTGCGTCGTCAATGGCTCGTGTGGGCCGCTCCTGTGGGCGGGTCCATGTGGGCGGCTCCTGTGGGCGGCTCCTGTGGGCGGGTTCATGTGGGCGGCTCGCTTGGCTCCGTCTACTCCAGCCAAGCTGCTTAACCTGGGCTCCTTGTGAAGGTAAGTGACGTCCCAAGTACAACTTTACAAGTACATTAGTAGTTTAAGTCTTCAAGCGGCCTGGCCCGCGTCTTCCTCTGGCCTAACACAGGGAGCACTCGCTGTGGTGGGCCAAGACACAACCACAGACACACCCACCTGTTTGGCCCACATCATGCTGGAGCACGGCTGCCTTCACTACCTAGAGTTTACAAGAGGGAACTCTTGTAAACTCTGACCCCACTTTTCTTCTCCCATTTCTCACTTCTATTTACTGTTATTTTCCTCTGTCGTTCTTTGTTTCCATCTGCCACTTGGAGCCCCTCTCCTTCCTCAGCCCCGCGCCCTCTCCTTCCTCAGCCCCGCGCCCTCTCCTTCCTCAGCCCCGCGCCCTCTCCTTCCTCAGCCCCGCGCCCTCTCCTTCCTCAGCCCCGCGCCCTCTCCTTCCTCAGCCCCGCGCCCTCTCCTTCCTCGGCCCCGCGCCCTCTCCTTCCTCGGCCCCGCGCCCTCTCCTTCCTCGGCCCCGCGCCCTCTCCTTCCTCGGCCCCGCGCCCTCTCCTTCCTCAGCCCCGCGCCCTCTCCTCCCTCACCCCCGCGCCCTCTCCTCCCTCGGCCCCGCGCCCTCTCCTCCCTCGGCCCCGCGCCCTCTCCTTCCTCGGCCCCGCGCCCTCTCCTTCCTCGGCCCCGCGCCCTCTCCTTCCTCGGCCCCGCGCCCTCTCCTTCCTCGGCCCCGCGCCCTCTCCTTCCTCGGCCCCGCGCCCTCTCCTTCCTCGGCCCCGCGCCCTCTCCTTCCTCGGCCCCGCGCCCTCTCCTTCCTCGGCCCCGCGCCCTCTCCTTCCTCGGCCCCGCGCCCTCTCCTTCCTCGGCCCCGCGCCCTCTCCTTCCTCGGCCCCGCGCCCTCTCCTTCCTCGGCCCCGCGCCCTCTCCTTCCTCGGCCCGCGCCCTCTCCTTCCTCGGCCCCGCGCCCTCTCCTTCCTCAGCCCCGCGCCCTCTCCTTCCTCGGCCCCGCGCCCTCTCCTTCCTCAGCCCCGCGCTCTCTCCTCCCTCACCCCCGCGCCCTCTCCCATCTCTCACTCTAACATTTGTTATTCTTACTAGAGATTTAATTTCCTTCCATAGTACTAATTCTCCTCTTCCTTTCCCTCGTTCTGTTCTTCCTTCACTGTACGGTCTGCTGTATCCACGCCTCACACACCTGGAGCATACCTGGACAGGGTCTCGAGAGTTCTCATACTTCCCAAGCCCGGGCCTGAGGCCAGGCTTGACTTGTCATACTTTGGTCTAATAGGCTGTTGCTAGGAGCGGCCCACATACATCCACTACAACCCGGTTGGTCCGGCACTTCTTGCAGGAACGTATATAATTGCTTCTTGAAGAGGTTCACCTTCATTCTGGCAATATTTCTAATGCTTACTGGGAGGATGTTGAATAGCTGTGGACCTCTGATGTCCAGACAGTGCTCGCTCGTTGTGCCTGTGGTACCTCTATTCCTCCCTGGTTCTGTGCTGCTTCTCCTTCCCTATCTTTCGCTCCAGTTGTTAATTAATACCAATATGATGAAGGCCTTGATATCATCCACATCATTTAAAATGGCAACTGTTCAGTTACTGGATAATACCACACGCATACTGTTGAGTACCAGACGCCTCTCTCCCTGCCACCCCTAGTACACCTCTCCCATACACACACACACCCACACCCACGCGTGTCTTGAGCCTCCCACACACCGACCAGCTGTTCTCCAACATGTACTATGACGCCAAGAGTTCGCGCGCATGCGCACTCATGTGTAAATATCCAGGCACCAACTGCTAAATAAGGACATGACTGACTGGGCAAAATAAAGAGGAGTTATGTGCTAAATGACCGTTTATCTCGGCCTGTTGTTCACACATAACACAGTGTTGTTGTTCATATATAACACAGTGTTGTTGTTCACAGACATAGAGGCGGTTGTGTTCAGTGTTAAGATGCCTCGCTATACTGTACACAACATGTAGGCTTATATTACGTCACTTGTGAGTTTAGTCTAGGTGCAGGTGGTGTCCCAGCTGGCTAGGTCGCTGGGAACAGGTGGTGTCCCAGCTGGCTAGGACGCTGGGTACAGGTGGTGTCCCAGCTGGCTAGGTCGCTGGGTACAGGTGGTGTCCCAGCTGGCTAGGACGCTGGGTACAGGTGGTGTCCCAGCTGGCTAGGTCGCTGGGTACAGGTGGTGTCCCAGCTGGCTAGGTCACTGGGTACAGGTGGTGTCCCAGCTGGCTAGGTCGCTGGGTACAGGTGGTGTCCCAGCTGGCTAGGACGCTAGGTATTTCCTCACCATAGCTGCTGGTCTCCGCCTCTGCCAAAGGCGGTGGAGTGTCAAGACCACAATTGTTTAATCGCATTGTATCAGACAGGAAGAGAAAGTTGGTTACCTAGTGTGGCGACGCCTACGCCCGAGAGGCGAGGGCGTGGGCGTGCACGTGGGCGGAGGCGACTAATAAGGGAAGTAAAGCCAGTCCAGAGGCGGGAGCCAGCTGGCCGCAGCGCCACCACCAGAAGCCACAGAGCCCCACACCTCCACTTACGACATTAGTACCTCTTAACTCAAGTCATGGCGGCTTGGTCTTTGTTCGCTAAACAGTTTACGAGCTCTGAAGCGCTACGTGGTCTCTAGCTGAGATATTATTTTGGACGACTTTATACAAACATTCATATATTCGCCACACTTCCATGGCCCGCACACCTGGAGAGGTCATAGACAATATAGTGAGGTGTCCGAGACTCAGCTACTGACTCTCATTACTAGCAAGTGTAGTGTGAAGGATCAGAGGACAAGGGACAGGAAAGTGGCCAGACACTGGACAAGCTCTCAGGCAAACATCACAACAGCCTTCAGGATGCTCGGTAACGAATCACTTACAACACGTTCCGTCACCTACATGACAACAGATCTAGACTCTGCCGCTTACTTACACACACACACACACACACACACACACACACACACACACACACACACACACACACACACACACACACAAACACACAAACACACGTTGGGGCCGTGGTAGCCTGGTGGATTGCGCGCAGGACTTGTAATTCTGTGGCGCGGGTTCGATTCCCGCACCCGGCAGAAACAAATGGGCAAAGTTTCTTTCACCCTGAATGCCCCTGTTACCTAGCAGTAAATAGGTACCTGGGAGTTAGTCAGCTGTCACGGGCTGCTTCCTGGGGTGTGTGTGTGTGTGTGTGGTGTGAAAAAAAAAAAAAAAAAAAAAAAAGTAGTTAGTGTAGTTAGTAAACAGTTGATTGATAGTTGAGAGGCGGGCCGAAAGAGCAAAGCTCAACCCCCGTAAAATACAACTAAGTGAATACACAAACACACACGCTAGCAGAGCTACACCCACAGGCTACACTCCCACGCGGTGGGCAAGTACCATCGTTTCGGGGTCTGGGTGTGGGCGCGGAATTCAGGCCACAACCCACACCCCGGCCGGGCTCGGGCAGTAGAACCCCCAGAACCCTCTCCAGGCATGCTCCAGGCATGCTCCAGGTATACTCCAGGTATACTCCAGGTATACTCCAGGTATACAGCAACACCTAAGGAAAACAAATTGGGGTACAGCAACCAGCCGAACACCACCACAGTTCCCATCACCGGACGCTCATCTGTTCACAGCTCACACCAACAGGCACTCATTTGATCATTCCCATCACCAGCCACTCATATGACGACCTTACCATAACCGTGCCATCTGGCGTGCTTGCCATAACCGTGCCATCTGGCGTGCTTGCCATAACCGTGCCATCTGGCGTGCTTGCCATAACCGTGCCATCTGGCGTGCTTGCCATAACCGTGCCATCTGGCGTGCTTGCCATAACCGTGCCATCTGGCGTGCTTGCCATAACCGTGCCATCTGGCATGCTTGTCATACGTACACTGCCATTTGTGGTCTTCGTGCTAGTTGTAAACTCGTGTTTACAAAAGGTAAACTGTGAGGTAGGCAAAGTTTGTAACATGAATGAGAGCAATTGGTATACAATGAGAGGAACCAATAATATTGTATAATTCTGTATATATAAATATAAGCGACATCAATTGTTAACTTGAAATGATGGAGTACACGCTCGGTTTTGTTACTAACACATTTGGGTACATGTGCATGTGTGTGCAGCTGCACACATGGTGCGACGGTCGACTCGACCAACAGACAGGATGGTCGGGTCGAGGCCGGTGTGCGCAACTCTACGGGAGGCGCACGGAACATTTGACTATAGAAGTTACGCCACAACACACCCGTGGCAGGGTGCACCCCCATTCCCCCGCACACGCACGCACGGACGCACACGCACGCACGCACGCACGCACGCACGCACGCACGCACACACACACACACACACACACACCCACACACACACACACACACACACACACCACACACACACACCTACAACACGCATGTTGCGTTGTATTGTCAAAACGTATTAATAAATTATGACCACGCTAATAAAACATTAAAAATACAACAGACAAAAACAAAGGAGCTAAAAACCACTGTGACCAACACCGTAGCCACGTACAGTGCCTGGAGGCCCTCCATGTCTTAGTGACACCTACCGTGAACACCCCTACCCCAGGCCTCGAGGTCCCTGGCTAACACGGCAGATACAGTACTGGCAAGCTGTGTATTATGGATACACAGTACTGGCAGACTGTATATTATGGATACACAGTACTGGCAATCTGTATATTATGGATACACAGTACTGGCAAGCTGTATATTATGGATACACAGTACTGGCAAGCTGTGTATTATGGATACACAGTACTGGCAAGCTGTATATTATGGATACACAGTACTGGCAAGCTGTATAATATGGATACACAGTACTGGCAATCTGTATATTATGGATACACAGTACTGGCAAGCTGTATATTATGGATACACAGTACTGGCAAGCTGTATATTATGGATACACAGTACTGGCAAGCTGTATATTATGGCTACACAGTACTGGCAAGCTGTGTATTATGGATACACAGTACTGGCAAGCTGTGTATTATGGATACACAGTACTGGCAAGCTGTATATTATGGATACACAGTACTGGCAGGCTGTATATTATGGATACACAGTACTGGCAAGCTGTATATTATGGCTACACAGTACTGGCAAGCTGTGTATTATGGATACACAGTACTGGCAGGCTGTGTATTATGGATACACAGTACTGGCAAGCTGTGTATTATGGCTACACAGTACTGGCAAGTTGTGTATTATGGAAACACAGTACTGGCAAGCTGTGTATTATGGATACACAGTACTGGCAAGCTGTGTATTATGGCTACACAGTACTGGCAAGTGTGTATTATGGAAACACAGTACTGGCAAGTTGTGTATTATGGATACACAGTACTGGCAAGTTTGTATTATGGATACACAGTACTGGCAAGCTGTATATTATGGATACACAGTACTGGCAAGTTGTGTATTACGGAAACACAGTACTGGCAAGCTGTATATTATGGATACACAGTACTGGCAAGCTGTATATTATGAATACACAGTACTGGCAAGCTGTATATTATGGATACACAGTACTGGCAAGCTGTGTATTATGGATACACAGTACTGGCAAGCTGTGTATTATGGATACACAGTACTGGCAAGCTGTACATTATGGATACACAGTACTGGCAAGCTGTATATTATGGATACACAGTACTGGCAAGCTGTATATTATGGATACACAGTACCGGCAAGCTGTATATTATGGATACACAGTACTGGCAAGCTGTATATTATGGATACACAGTACTGGCAAGCTGTATATTACGGATACACAGTACTGGCAAGCTGTATATTATGGATACACAGTACTGGCAAGCTGTATATTATGGATACACAGTACTGGCAAGCTGTATATTATGATCACAGTACTGGCAAGCTGAATATTATGGATACACAGTACTGGCAAGCTGTGTATTATGGATACACAGTACTGGCAAGCTGTGTATTATGGATACACAGTACTGGCAAGCTGTGTATTATGGATACACAGTACTGGCAAGCTGTGTATTATGGATACACAGTACTGGCAAGCTGTGTCTCATGCTCTCACGGTTTCGTCTCTTTATGTAAGTTATTAATTAAGTTACCATCAGTAAATAAATGTTGGAGCTTGGAGGAGGTGAGAGTACTGGTGGCCAGCATACAAGAGGCGGGGTGCAGGGGTCCTAGCGAGCACATCACAGCAGCGAGCCAAGTGTGCGCCTCTAACAGAGGAGGAGAGGCAGGCTATATTAGCGCCTCTAACGGAGGAGAGTCAGGCTATATTAGCGCCGCTAACAGAGGAGGAGAGCGAGGCTATATTAGCGCCTCTAACAGAGGAGGAGAACGAGGCTATATTAGCGGCCAGCTGCCGTCAAGTACCCGCCCGTGTCAGGTTGTCGGGCATACAATTATTTGCTCCTCGTTAATTACACTGTTAATGTTTATTCTTTGTTTAGCGTGTCTTGCAAGAGCCCGCTAGCCACTCTGGGAAGGGTAATATTGCCAGAGAGGGCCACAGAGTTGACTTGTCTGGCTCTTCCCTCAGATCTCAAGACTTTCACCTTGCCAGGTGCGCGCGCGGCGGCATACGGCACGGGTCATTAAGCAGGAACATGTGACACGATGCCGTAACTGTCTGTCTGCACGTGTTACAAATATTAATGTGGATGTCTATATGCGAGCGTGCACACGCTCGTAAGGCGCGCGAAAGTCTTACAAGTGGACTGAAGATGCCAGACTGATGTCACTATAACACAACTAGCTAAGAGAGAAGGAATACCAATGTTTACGTTGCATAATAGAAAAGTGAACAAACATGAACTTCTCGGGAACTTGAGCACTAAATCAGGGCCTGAAAACTGCACAGTTTAGATTATAAAGACCGGCCAGCCGGAGGCCGGACTAGCCTCGGCAAGTCTATCCGGCTCCATCCTGACCTTCCTCACACGGGGACATACTTCATACCATGGAATATATCCGCATTTAACGTCTGTAAGCAGTGAATTGTAGTGTGATGGTTGTGTGCTGTTGGCAGGTAATACCTGATGGTTCAGTGTATTGGTCACAAGCCTTGTTAACTGTTCCCTCGCAGTATATGGGTTTCAAACACCTTAAATCGTCTGAAATTTGATTTTACTTCAATGAGGTTGTGAACCGAAAAATTATTCTTGAGATTGTTATGTCACTGATTAGTTCATTATTTATGAATATTGGCAATTAAAGTAAGGTGTGATGATGGTGTAAAGGGTGTACCGTTAATCAAAATAGATCCAAATTATACAAAATATATTATTTACATTGTGCAACAATGTCATGAACATTACAGCTCGTGTACCAGTGCCCTGGCAACTCTCAACTCCTACTGATGCTATTATCACTTGGTCTATACACTATATTTAGTCTATATTTGGTTTATATTTCGTCTTTACACTATAGGGGCCTCGCAGCTGTGTGGACAGCGCTCTGGGTGTCGTAGTCCAAAGGGCCCGGTTTCGATCTCCGGCGGAGGCGGAAACTAATGGGCAGAGTTTCTTCACCCCTCATGCACCTGTTCACCTTAGCAGCTGTTCACTTGTTCCCTTTAAAATCACTAAGATGTTCCTCTCCTAATACTGGGTTGGTTAGCGCAGTTTACCCTTCATAGCCAGCACCCATCAATCTAAACACACACACACACACACACACACACACACACACACACACCACACACACACACACAACACACACACACACACCACACACACACACCACACACACAGGTGTGTGTGTCGGTGTGTTTAGAGTTGGGTGCTGGCTATGAAGGGTAAACTGCGCTAACCAACCCAGTATTAGGAGACGAACATCTTAGTGATTTTAAAGGGAACAAGTGAACAGCTGCTAAGTGAACAGGTGCATGAGGGTGTGAAGTAAACTCTGACCACATTAGTTTCCGCCTTCGCCGGGATCGAACCCGGGGCCCTTTGGACTACGAACCCCAGAGCGCTGTCCACACAGTGCGAGGCCCCCTCTAGCCTGCGAGGCACAGACCTGGAGGCAACAACTCTACGATCAGGTGACAAGAATTAAGCAAGAAAGAGAAGGGTGGGCGGACTGCAATTTTTATTGGGACTGTCGGAAAGCCTTTGACACAGTACCCATAAAGGTTGATGCCTAAGCTGGAGAACAGGCAGGAGTACAAGGTAAGATGCTCCAGTGGATCAGTGGATAAGGGAGTACCTAAGCAATAGGGAAACAGAGAGTTAGGGCGAGTGAGGGGGTGATAGACTCAGATACTGGGCGTGAAGTCACCAGTGAAGTCTCACAGGGCTCTGTGTTCGGTCCTATCCTGTTTCTGTATACGTAAACGATCTCCAGAGGGTATAGACTCCTCCCAATATTTGCTGACGACGCCAAAATTATGAGAAGGATTAAGACAGGAAGGAGGACAGCTGAGACTTCAAGAAGACCTGGCCAAGCTGCAGAAATGGTCGAAAAAAATGGCTGATAGAGTATAACACAAGCAAAAGTAATGTATGAGATAGGGGTAGGAAAGGCTAGGAGACCAGAGTACAATGTAATCATGTGGGAGATGATAATACTTAAGAGGTCAGAGAGAGGAGAGACAGACCTGGGGTTGTTGCATGATATCACGCCAGACCTGTCACCTGAAGCTCCTATCAAGAGGATAACATCAGCAGCATATGCCAGGTTTGGCTAAACGTAAGAAAGGCCTTTAGAAACTTGTGTAAGGAATCTTCAGAACATTATATACACCACATATGTCAGACACAATCCTAGGGAAGTATGCGGCTCCAGCATGGAGTCACTAACTAGTCAAGCATGGTAAGACTAAACTGGAAAGAGGTTCAAAGGTTGGCCACCAGGACGAGTACACCGAGCTGAGAGGTATGAGCTACGAGGACGGACTGCAGGAATTAAACCTCACTTCGTTGGGAAACAGAAGAGTTAG
>WNGS01066913.1:0-10457 GCA_020271785.1 Procambarus virginalis | reverse complement strand
TCGGTTTCCCGGCTAACTGACACACGTGGCATAATTTGACATAAGTTTTGATGTCGTTTACCATACCTGGCCAGTAGTAGTCTTGTCGAATTCCATGGTAAGTCTTGTTGAACCCATAGTGTGACAAAGCGCCGTGGGCCAGGTGTAGAATCGTGGGCCGCAGGCTGGTGGGAATCACTAGTTGTTCAACGTTTGCCCAATCGTCCTCGTCCTTCAGTTTACTGGGTCTATACCTGCGATAGAGTATTTCGTTCTCCATAAAGAACCCAGGAACACTGTCGGATTGGGTTTCAGCCTGAAAGAATAATGGTGTTAATGTAAGATCATCTCTCTGTAACTTACGGAACTCCACCGCAGTCAGGTTAGGGGGTAGTTTCGAAGGGTCCTGAGGGACAGCGGTAGCAGTAGAGTCGGCTGGCTGTGGACGTGCAGCTTGAGCACGGGTGGTCACCATAACAGGAGGAGAACCTTCATCACTCTCTTGAACCTTTACTGGGAAATGTTCAAAAATCGGGTTATCCACCACAGAGTTGCTTACCTTGGATATGTCCTTGACGATCAGGTTGTTTGGTTGTTGGTCTTCTGCCAAGTCGTTGCCCAGGAGAAGTTGCACTCCAGGCATGGGAAAAGGCTTTTCCCTGACGGCGACTTGGACTTCACCAGTCACGAAGGGACAATCCAGGTAAACTCGGGCAAGTGGATAAGGAGTTGTAGCAGTAAGGTCAGTGATGAACACAGTCTCTCCTGTGTAGGCGACGTTGGGCACAGCCGATTTCAAAACGATCGATTGTAGAGCCGCTGTGTCCCGTAGGATCTTAAGTCCGAAACGTCCCTCTGAATCTGAACCGTGGGTAGAGATAGTTCCTGGATATAGATGCTTGGTAAAGAGAGAGAGATCATTAGCATGAACACCAACATTCATTACAGGCTTACCGGACTTAGGGTGAGTAGTTTTAGACTTAGGGGGTTCGACGTTACCTTTAGATTGGGACTTACCACATTTGTCAATGGTGTGTCCATATAATCGACAATACCTGCAGTACAGTTGAGAGGTACCTTGATCTGGGCTCGCTTTCTCGTAACTGTACCAAGACTTCTTGCTGGTAGGATCTGGAGTCAGCCGGTGGATGAGGCTGTAAGTGTCAGCTGACTTCGCACACTTCACTAACTCCGTCTCTTCCTTGTCTGCTAAGTATAGGCGGACAGGAGGAGGTACACGTCTCAAAATTCTTCAACCAGTATGAGGTTGACAAGTTCTGAAAAAGTAGAGACATGTGCTGCCTCCAGCCATTTCATGAAATATCTTTGTTTGGTGTTAGCAAATTCTAAGAAGGTGGTGGTACTTGCCTTGACGTAGTCACGAAACTTTCGTCGATAGCTTTCGGTGGAGAGAAGGTAGGCGTCCAACACAGCTTGTTTCAGGGTGGTGTAGTCGTTTTCCGAAGCCAAAGTGCTGAGTGTGACTGCTGCTCTACCTGTTAAATGTACTCTGAGAAGGGTAGCCCATTGGTCGTCAGGCCAATTAAGTTGAACAGCAAGGGTCTCAAAAGTGGTAAAGAACACATCAACCTCCGTTTCGAGGAACGGGGGCATTAACTTACTTGCATGGGAGATATTGAAACTGGGAGGAAGACTAGCTGCCGCTTGTTGGAGTTGAGCTTGGTGTGCAGCGTCCCTCGTGAGTTCTCGGTTACGACATTCTAGCATTGCTTCTGCCTGTCGTTGGTCGTGTTCCCGTTGTATCTCTAGTCGCTGTTGGTATAAGGCCAACTCACGTTCTTGCTGTCCTTTGAGGAGTAGGGCCTCCCTTTCACTTTCTTCCTTCCGGATGGCAGCTTCTTCCTTTCTGAGGGCAGCTTCACGCTCTCTGATTGCAGCTTCACGCGTTTGTTCTTCCTTTCTGAGGGCAGCTTCACGCTCTCTGATTGCAGCTGCTTCTTGTTGTTGCTGTAGCTCGATCTTGGCAAGTTCCAATCTGAGCTTTATCGCTCTCAAGTCATCTTTATCTGAAATAATGTACTGTTCATGAGTAGAAGAATCTATAATATCTTCCTCAGCAAGGTGATCCAGTATCATATTATTAATGGCAAATTTGTTGGCTCCATCAGGAACTTCTAAGTGATACTCATGTGCAAGAGTTAACAAATCGACCCTCTTAGCTTGACGTAAGGTCCCTATTTCTCTTTCTGGATTTGCTATGAAAGCTTGTAAGCGGAACATGGTGAAAATATAGCAAAACAAAGGAGATGAATATAGTGAGAATATGGTGAGTGTCAGAAACAGGAAACGTGGCAACTGATACCTATCCTGTGGGGAATTATTAATAATTAAAGTAAATTCAAGATGGTAAATGAATAAGGTCGCAGGAAATCTTGTACCTGGTACTCACTATGGGAGGATAAAGGCAAGAAAATCCTACTAATTAGTGAAAACTAAGTTTAAAATACAAGTGAAACACTAAATGGCTTCAAAATAAATGAGGTAGTCCAAAAAATGTAGTCATACCTTGCCAAGTCACTATAGAACATAAGCAATGGTACCCACTGAAATTGAATATGGTATTTACAGAATTAGCGAACTTTGTGCTCAAAAGAAAGAACGCCAATTCCCTACCTTTTGGTAAATACCATCAGTCTGACCGACGAGTAGGGGTGCGAGTGTCAACTGGTGACGAGAACTATCGGCGAGGTCCCAATTCGCCAATAATAGTTCGTGCTAGAGGATCTAAAGCCCTCTTTTTCCTCCTAGAGTCGGATTGCAGGACTTGGGTGCTATTGACCCGGAGACAGACCACAGTACCAGGGTACCTATGTGATAATCTGTCAAAAAGTGAGAAATATTGGGGGACAAAGATGTTAAACACGGAGGATAACACGGAAGGGGGAGACGACCAATTAAGAGTATGACTGCGGCCTACAGTCACCACGTAATCCAAAGTTGTCTCACTCTCACCATATGCTATTCCCGTAATGTACAATATACACAGCACCATATAAAATAAAGAATGATTAATGTGAATAATGGAAGCAAGGGAAATGAAAGCCAAGTGTGCTTACCACAATTACCAATACCTGAGTGAAGCTCCGTGGACAGACCCCCATTTAATATGTGACGGTAACGAGTTGGAAATGGTGGTCGGCAGTCTTCCAACTAGCAGGTGTCAGTGCTGGGCCACATATAATATATAAAAAAAGAAAAGGAAAAAAAAAGAGAAAAAAAAAGAATGACTGCGTGATTGGTAATCTGTGGTAAGGTCGGAAATTCGAAAGACAATAATAAAAACTGGATTTTAATAACAATAAAAAAACACAAATTGAAACAAAGCAAAATCTTGGCTTACTGGTAAAAATAATAAACAATATAAACATGAAAATAGATTACGTTAATGGGGAGGAGAATTGACATACAAAAGTAAGTAAAATATGAATGCTGGAATATATGCACTAACTATAAACCTCTATTTGACCACACAAGGTGAGTCACTTAGGAGTTCACAGCTTGCGAGCACACAATATTCTGGCTGGCAGAAATGCAAGGGACTCCAACAATAACTGGTGAGGTCTTGTGATTGGCGGGGAGCCGGAGTGGAGTGTTGGTTGGCGGCCAATGAGGAAGCTGGATGGTCGCAAGTCGCTAGTTAGGCAGTGGAAGGGTTCGGCGCGTCGACCAGGTGCTGGAGTGGGGGGAGGAGGGAGTTGCTGGTACGTGTGGCTATCATATACGTTTAGCCACTACAAAACGTATCTTGTATATTGATGAGGACAGGAGTGATTCGCAGAAATAGCAGGCTAAATCTCTGATAAGAGATTATCGTCACAATATATATATATTCCGTTGTTACTTGATTGTTTCCCATTCCGTTGTTACTTGATTGTTTTTCTTTAGTTCCCTGTGGTTCACATTTTACTGCATGTAGTTTTTGCTGCTTCAGAATGATTGCTAATGGAAGCACTTGTTGCACCTGCGGATTTTTTTTTACTTGTTGCTCTTCTTGCACCTGCTGCACTTGTAGCTCGTCATGATTTTTTTCCAGGGCATTATGGCTAGCTCCTACTGATTCTAATGTAAGTTTATCTGCATCAAGCTTCCTTGTGCGTGCTGGAAAAAATAAAGATTTATAAAAACACTGCATGTACGTACACAGTTAAAAAATTGCTCAAGGAGCTAAGTAAGAACAAAGCAGTTGGCCAAGTGAAACAGTAAAAATATTGGAAAAAACAAGTAAAACTAAACTGGTAGAACACCAGGAGAAAAACTTTATAATATCAGACAGTCAACATGGTTTTCAAAATGGAAGATCCTGTGTAACAAATTTAATCAGTTACTATGATCGAGCAGCAGAAATTTTACAGGAAAAAGATGACTTTCAGAGATGACTGGTTGACTGCATCTATCTGGACCTAAAAGAGGCATTCAACAGAATTCCACATAAGAGTTTATTCTGGAAACTGGAACATATTGGAGGGGTGACAGGTAAGCTTCTAACATGGATTAAAAAAATTCAAACTGATAGAAAAATGAGGGCAGTAATCAGAGGCAATGTATCGGACTGGAGAAATGTCACGAGTGGAGTACCACAGGGTTTAGTTCTGGCACCGATAATGTTCATTGTCTAGATAAACTATCTAACAGATAGAATACATAATTATATGAACATGTTTGATGATGATGGTTAGATAATAGGGAAGACAAAATAAGCATATGGAGCACCACTTGGCTAATGGAATTTAATGTGAATAAATGCCATGTTATGGAATGTGGAATAGGAGAACATAAACCCCATGCAACCAATAAATTATGTGAAAATTCTATAAAGAATTCTGATAAAGAAAGACATGTATGGGTGGTTCTAGATAGAAAACTGTCACGTGAGGACCACATAAAGCTCATTGTGCCAGGAGGTTGTGCTACACTTTTGAACTTTAGAATTGCTTTTAAATACATTCATGGATAAATACTAAATAAATTGTTCATGATTTTATTAAACCAAAGCTAGAGTATGCAGCAGTTGTATGGTGCCCATATCTTAAGAAGTACATGTACAAACTTGAAATGATACAAAGACATGCCACTAAGTTGTTCCCAGAACTGAAGATCAAGAGCTACGAGAAGTTAGAGGCATTATATATGCCAAAACTAGATGATGGAATAAAAAGAGGCAATATGATCATTACGTAAAAATAGTATCTGGAACCGATAAAATTGATAGGGACGAATTCCTGAGACCTAGAACTTCAAGAACAAGAGGTCATTTACTGAAACCAACTAAACAAAGCTGCTGAAGAAATATAAGAAAATTCACTTTGGCAAATAAGAGGTGGAAGACGGTTGGAACATGTTAGGGGAGAAAGTGGTGGAGGCTAAAACTGTCAAGACCTGTAATTTCAAAGCGTTATATGACAAAGAGTGCTGGGAAGACGGGACACCATGAGTGTAGCTCTCATTGTGTAATAACACCTAGGTAATTATTAGATGCAGAGTTACAATAACGTGGCTGAAGACATGAATACCGCGTAACGTGGCGGAGGTGGGGTCCCTGAATTGTTTCAAGCATGGGTTGGAAATGTATACGAGTGGGATTGGGTGGTTATAAATAGAATCTGCCTCGTATAGGCCCATAAGCAGCCTTATGAAGTTACCTTTATTCTTATGAAGAATAAACCACACACCAGAAAATGAGGAGATGACCATGTTTCGGTCCATCCTGGACCATTATAAAATTGATTGAGATGGGAGCAAGATTGTTGTTGTTTTAGATTCAGCTACTCAAAACAAAAAGCTCCAAGTAGTACTGGCTATGGTGAGCCCGTAAGGGAGCAAGGGAGGCACGAGCATTAAGGCAAAAGAGAGGCGATGTAGAGCAAATTCTTAGAGGAAGGTAAGAGCAAGGCGAATGGTATGGATGGGATGAGTGTAGCAAAGGTGTGTTAGGGAAGTCTCTCGACCAAAGTATGTACCAAGATCAGAAATATGCAAAAAGTGTGTGGCCCAAAACAGCACTATGTCTTAACATAATGGGTCCAAGGGCCCATAAGGTCTCAACAGCATTAAGGGCCCTTTAGCAAACCAGTGTGCTGGGGCCCCTATGACACTCACTTTATGGGTGGGACACCCACCCACCCATTTGTTCCATGTGCCTGCAATTTTTTGGAAGTATTTCATGTAGTACCTTATCAAAGGTTTTAGCAAAATCCACGTATACTACATTAACATAATATATAATATATTATATATTATGTTAATGTAGTCTAATATATATTATATATATATATATATATATATATATATATATATATATATATATATATATATATATATATATATATATAAAAGTTTGTGAGGGTACCACCTCTGGTGCCAATGTGGGGACCCATAGCCTCGGAGAAGAAAATAAAACGTATTCAGAGAAGACCTTGTGGTTTCTCACTGAACACTAATATTTTCTTCTCCTACCACCCCCATTCTTTTGTATGTACACATATATATTTGCTTTATTTGAACTTTGTTACAAAAAAGGAGTTACATATAGGTTACAAAGATGGTTAATAACAAAGATAGGTAACAAAGATGGTTAATAGATATATATATATATATATATATATATATATATATATATATATATATATATATATATATATATATATATATATATATATATATATATATATATATAGAAAATACAGAGAAAATAATAGGTGGTGATATATATTTATATATTATGTGAACTACTTACACAAAAAGAAGTTAGTGGTGAAGATTTTTTTGTCCTCTTCACATATTGCATTTTTTGGTAGGATACCATGTGTCACGCGTGCTGGTCCTTTCTTGTAATAGATAACGAGTGATTCATACCCAGAGCCACGCAGATATGTTAGCTGAAAAGCAAATAATATTTAAACAATAACACTATCTGGGAAAATGCAACAAAATAAATATTTGAAGCATAGCTGGGCATGTGCAATACAACCCATAATAGAATCACAATACCAGAAATAAATATCTTTGATATCCCCAGAGTCAAAGTTATTCTGTGTAAATACTCTATGCAAATAAAGGGACCTTGTCTATGGAACTCACTCGCTAACAAATTTAAAAACTGTCCAACTTTTGCCATTTTAACAAATAAAACCAAAAAGTACCTAATTTTATCTTCATAGTTTCCTAACTAGTGCATTAAACTCGCACTGTATCTTATGAAACCCAATGCCATAATATATGTGCTTAAACCATACAACTTTTCCATTGTAATCATTGCTATCACCTTATATCATGATTGTTATATTGAATGCATATCTTACTATATTATACCTTGAAATATTCCTCAAATTATACTACAATGTATATGTTGATAACCCTCAAATTTTACTTTAATGAACATAGTAATCTTTGTAAAACTTTCTTACAATGCACAGCCAATTTTTTCCAATTTTACTTTAAATTACCTACTTAAAGTTATCTGTTAGATTAAGGACCTGCCCAAAACGCTATGTGTGCTAGTGGCTTTACAAGAATGTAAAAACATCAATGCTATGTACTCTCATAATCCCAGTGTGCTATCTTGTATATAAATAAATAAACAAATAGTATTTAAGTACTGTACAGTATTATTCATGTTGATTCTATACCTTATCAAGCAAGTTCAGCATAAGAAGAATACAAATGAATACAACAGATGTAGACAAACTTCAATACCTGATTTTCAATCCTTCGTAGAACCCGACTTGCTGTATTTCGTTCTAAAGCCTTCTTGCCTTTTAAGTAGAAAACGGGCTTCCTCTTCTTTCTTCATTAATTCTCTACTGTTTCGGAAGTCACACTGGCAGAACTTGCAAACATTACTTCGTACATGCACACATTGTGTGCAGTTTGTACATCTCCTCAGGAATTTTCCCTGAAGACCTGAAGGAAATAATTTCTAATAAAATACTTGTATTCAAATCACCTATGCTGCAAAAATTATAAGTTAAATTGTTGTACAAATGTACTACAGTAATTAAATATATTATTTAAATTATGAAATAATCTAAATTAACACTAGTGATAGCAATGTTAAAAATTTTAGGACTGCATCTGGAAATAACCTTTTTGGATGTGATCAACCAGACTGTAACTCGTATAACAAAACTGAGAAAAGTTGCATCCAACAGCCTGATTGACCAGGCTGTTAATTTCAAGCAAATACTATATTATTGGAAGAAAAAAATATATATGTATCTCCAGTTGGGGTAAAGTTGGGGATAAAATGTAAAATATATGTAAGATGGCATTGTATGCAGGTGTGAAATTATTACACTAAGGGTCCTGAAAGATATTGTTAATAGAAATGTTATCCCTACAGATAAAAATCAGAAGATACAACTGACGATTTACTATAAAACCAAGAAAACGGCCAGCCTACTCATGAGAAACTCTCCAGACACGGAGCAGAACGCTCTAAAAGAGACCAACGTCGTCTATGCCTTCAAATGCCCTCTTGGGGACTGTAAGCCTCAAAAAACTCAGTACATAGGCAAGACAACAACATCTCTTTCCAGGCGTTTAACGATGCATAAGCAACAGGGGCTCCATTAAGGAACATATAATCTCTTCCCACAACCAAACCATCACCAGAGAAATCTTAGCAAACAACACAGAAATCATTGATAGATACAGCGACAGCAGGCAGCTTGACATCTGCGAGGCACTACACATCAAGAAGTCAACACCAGCAATCAACAGCCAATTAATGCACAACTATATTCTACCCACTTCAAGACTACGCTCCAATACAGAAGCATCAAGAAATATGGAAGCTCCAATATAGAAGCATCAAGAAGGCCAATAGGCCTTCTGCAGTTACATATCTATTCTTCCCTTTAACTTATACCCATTGTTCCGTGTTCTGTGTTTTGTTGAAAGTTTGTTTTTCACCCCACTATTGTATTACATAACCTCACCCAAATGCAGGTATAAGAGCCAATGCTGTTCAGTTATAAGTTGTGTGTGGATAAACTAAAGTCTTTGAAAATGTAATAAGTTTTATGAAACACGCTCAAGTGTCGCGTCAGACTAGAAATAAAAATGAATTTTGGAGAATTGATTTTTCATTTACCGTTTACAGTAAAAAGAAACATAAGGAAGATCGAGAAAATTCGTGTTAGAATTATTAATCTTACTTTTTCGGTCATATTTAATAATATATGTCTACAGGAAAGACTGCTACCAAAATATACTATATATATATATATATATATATATATATATATATATATATATATATATATCATATACGGAGGAAAATTGAAACAGAAATTTCTTATATTAATATATCTTCAGAAGGAGTCATGTATTAATATACGAAAGTTCTTAAGGAAATTTCTGTTTCAATTTTCCATAAGGTTACAAGTCTAATTACCACAACCTACCACAAGCTACACAAGCTTCACAAAGCTTCCTGGCAATACGTTACTAATGAATAAATATGATAGGTTAGGCTGACCTGACCTGACCACCTGACCTAACCTAACCTAGCCTAACCTATCCTAACCTATCCTAACCTAACCTAACCTAACCTAACTTAACCAAACCAAACCAAGTATCTCAAGTTACAAGTATCTCTGGGAATTCTTATTATCTGCTGTTGTAGAATTGACAAAATGGACACTGTGTCAACAAAATTATTCCCACATACTCCGTCACTATGTGATGGAGTACACATAGGGCAGGGGACTGAATTGTCCCTGACAGGGACAATTCTGTAACAAATGTTCTAGCATAAAACTTTGTACAGTTTATTAATTTCTTACCGTTTGATGTACCAGGATGATCCATGTGTGCTGAAGTTTTATAGCTGGAGCTGGAAGATCCTGTCGAGATGACTTCTTTAAAGAGACTAATAGCTTCCCACACATTGTGTATGAATGAGTTAAGTCCTCCAGTACTTGGCCTAAGGAGTTACCAGGTCTGATTTGTAGAAACTAGTGAACTATGGAGATGAGATTGTTAATAATATACTTTTTTGAGATTCATATGACTTGCAGATTAAAAACCAACCTTATTTAAAATAGTACACTAAAGTACATAGCAAATTGCGAAATTCGTAGCTTTAACTACTTTAAAGCTAAACACTCAAGCTTTGAAAATAAGCACAATTTGCTATTTTAAACAGAATCTGGCAACTCTGATTTAGCATGTAAACATTGATGCATTCACAATGTAGTTATTTATTTTTCAAAAATTTAAAATGGTTATGAAAATACACACATTGGTACATTATTGCAAAGGCACTATACTATATACATATATAGATATATAAATGTTGCAAGTCGAGCAAAGATATTTTACATTGAACAACAAATGAGATTGGAAAAAGCAGTATTGCCAAAATAGACCCCAGACACCCTGTGGGTAGTAATGGACCCCCATACCGACCCTATGAGGGGTAGTGGACCCCATAATAATACTATGGGCGGTAGTGA
>WNGS01066907.1:0-12394 GCA_020271785.1 Procambarus virginalis | reverse complement strand
TGAGAGTTGTGTTGATGATGGGCGTGCTGATGGGCGTCTGCGCTCTCTACCTCAGCAAGGTAACGTGTTCTTTTGTTTTTGTTTGTGTCTCAGCAAACCGTGGAGTCATGAGTGGTTCCCGGGCTGAGGGTCCCGGGTTTCTATTCCCCGCGGCAGGGTAGAAACGTTTGGGCATGTTTCATCAAACCTAATATACCTCTGTTGAAGTGGTAATCAATAGATAGTTAGGCAACTGTTGTGGGTTGCAGCCTTGGGGAAATTGATTAGTAGTTGACCTATTTCAATTGTTTAAGTGACTGACTGCTTGGCAACAACCAGTTGTGAAAATTGACGAATGCTGCAGAAATTAACTGACTTTCGCCAAATTTAACTGTGTCTCCAAATAACTGCTGTCGCCAAAATTAACTGGCTGCCGCCAAATTAACTGTCTCCAAAATTAACTGGCTGCCGCCAAAATTACTGTCTCCAAATTAACTGGCTGCCGCCAAAATTTAGAGTCGCTCAAACATGTCAAATTTGTAATTTACAATTTTAAGAGAATCAAAATAATAAATTTATGAAACGGGAAATACTATAGCCATTTATGGCAGCACTTGTGTGTAGTTTGAGCTACGATAGCCCCTTGTTGCACCTCTCCTGCAGTAGCCGCCCCTACGATAGCCCCTTGTTGCACCTCTCCCTGCAGTAGCCTCCCCTACGATAGCTCCTTGTTGCACCTCTCCTGCAGTAGCCTCCCCTACGATAGCTCCTTGTTGCACCTCTCCTGCAGTAGCCGCCCCTACGATAGCCACTTGTTGCACATCTCCTGCAGTAGCCGCCCCTACGATAGCTCCTTGTTGCACCTCTCCTGCAGTAGCCGCCCCTACGATAGCCCTTGTTGCACATCTCCTGCAGTAGCCGCCCCTACGATAGCTCCTTGTTGCACCTCTCCTGCAGTAGCCGCCCTACGATAGCCCCTGTTGCACATCTCCTGCAGTAGCCGCCCCTACGATAGCTCCTTGTTGCACCTCTCCTGCAGTAGCCGCCCCTACGATAGCCACTTGTTGCACCTCTCCTGTAGTAGCCGCCCCTACGATAGCCCCTTGTTGCACCTCTCCTGCAGTAGCCCCCCCTACGATAGCTCCTTGTTGCACCTCTCCTGCAGTAGCCGCCCCTACGATAGCCCCTTGTTGCACCTCTCCTGCAGTAGCCGCCCCTACGATAGCTCCTTGTTGCACCTCTCCTGCAGTAGCCGCCCCTACGATAGCTCCTTGTTGCACCTCTCCTGCAGTAGCCGCCACTACGATAGCCACTTGTTGCACCTCTCCTGCAGTAGCCGCCACTACGATAGCTCCTTGTTGCACTTCTCCTGCAGTAGCCGCCCCTACGATAGCCCCTTGTTGCACCTCTCCTGCAGTAGCCGCCACTACGATAGCTCCTTGTTGCACCTCTCCTGCAGTAGCCTCCCCTACGATAGCTCCTTGTTGCACCTCTCCTGCAGTAGCCGCCACTACGATAGCTCCTTGTTGCACCTCTCCTGCAGTAGCCGCCACTACGATAGCTCCTTGTTGCACCTCTCCTGCAGTAGCCTCCCCTACGATAGCTCCTTGTTGCACCTCTCCTGCAGTAGCCGCCACTACGATAGCTCCTTGTTGCACCTCTCCTGCAGTAGCCTCCCCTACGATAGCCCCTTGTTGCACCTCTCCTGCAGTAGCCGCCCTACGATAGCTCCTTGTTGCACCTCTCCTGCAGTAGCCGCCCCTATGATAGCTCCTTGTTGCACCTCTCCTGCAGTAGCCTCCACTACGATAGCTCCTTGTTGCCCTCTCCTGCAGTAGCCGCCCCTACGATAGCTCCTTGTTGCACCTCTCCTGCAGTAGCCGCCCCTACGATAGCCCTTGTTGCACCTCTCCTGCAGTAGCCGCCCCTACGATAGCTCCTTGTTGCACCTCTCCTGCAGTAGCCCCCCTACGATAGCTCCTTGTTGCACCTCTCCTGCAGTAGCCGCCCCTACGATAGCCCTTGTTGCACCTCTCCTGCAGTAGCCGCCCCCATACGCTAGCTCCTTGTTGCACCTCTCCTGCAGCCCCCCCCCTACGATAGCCCCTTGTTGCACCTCTCCTGCAGTACCCCTGCCCCCCCCTCTACGATAGCCATCCACAAAAAAAGCCCACTCGTAGAGTGTAATATATACCAAAATAGGAAATTTTCACAGAATATCAAACATTTTCACACGTTGTAAATTGTTCTTTGCTTTAACCAGCTCCGAAATGTTACTTATTTTATACAGTGTGAACGATATAATTATTTTGTTTCGTTCAGGAGCCTGCAAATGATGGCTAGCTGAGTTCTGTTGATGAAGAACAGGATTTGTTCACTAAGAACAGGATTGGTTCACTAAGAACAGGATTGGTTCACTAAGAACAGGATTGGTTCACTAAGAACAGAATTGGTTCACTAAGAACAGGATTGGTTCATGAAGAATAGGATTTGTTCACTAAGAACAGAATATGTTCACTAAGAACAGAATATCTTCACTAAGAACAGAATATGTTCATGAGAACAGGATTTGATCATGAAGAACAGGATTGGTTCATGAAGAACAAGATTTGTTCACTAAAACAGAATATGTTCATGAAGAAAAGGATTTGTTCATGAAGAACAGAATTTGTTCATGAAGAACAGAATTCCTTCAAAACGAAGGGGATTTATTCGTGACGATAGAATTTTTATAAAGAACAGGATGTGTTCATTAAGAACAATATTTGTTCATGAAAAAGGGGATTTGTTCATTAAGAAGAAATTTGCTCATGGAGATAGGTATTTGTTCATATAAATTCTGGTCATCAATATTATCCCCTCAGATAAATTTCCTGTTACAATACCTTGATTATCAACATAAGATTATAATTGCTAGGATTATACTTGCAAGGATTATACTTGCTGGGATTATACTTTGCTAGGATTATACTTGCTGGGATTATACTTTGCTAGGATTATACTTGCTGGGTTTATACTTTGCTAGGATTATACTTGCTGGGGTTATACTTTGCTAGGATTATACTTGCTGGGATTATACTTTGCTAGGATAATACTTGCTGGGATTATACTTGCTGGGATTATACTTTGCTAGGATTATACTTGCTGGGATTATACTTTGCTAGGATAATACTTGCTGGGATTATACTTGCTGGGATTATACCGGCTTGGATTATACCGGCTTGGATTATACTTGCCAGGAATATACTTGCTTAGAGTTTTCCTGCTTGGATTATAGTTGCTGGGAACATACTTGCTTAGATTATACTTGTTTGGATTATTCTTGTTAAGATTATACATGATAGAATTTTTCTTGCTAGGATTATACTTGCTAGGATTATACTTACTTTGATTTTACTTGTTTGGATTATACTTGCTTGGATTATACTTGCTTGGATTATACTTGCTTAGATTATACTTACCAGGATTATACTTGCCCGGATTTTACTTGCTTTGATTATACTTGCTTGGATTATACTTGCTAGCATTATACTTGCTGGGATTATACTTGCTTGGATTATACTTGTTAGATTATACTTGCTGGTATTAGAAACATAAAAACATAACAACAAAGGAAACTGCAGAAGGCCTATTGGCCTATACGAGGCAGCTCCTATTTATAACCACCCAATCCCACTCATATACATGTCCAACCCACGCTTGAATCAATCAAGGTACCCCACCTCCAAGAAGCTACGCGGTAATTGGTTTCACAAACCAATAACCCTCTTACCCAACCAGTATTTACCCATGTCTTTCCTAAATCTAAACTTATCCAAATTATAACAATTATTTCGTGTTCTGTCTTGTGTTGATTTTTTAATACCCTATTAATATTCCCTTTGTTATGTCCAATCTTCCACTTGTAAACCTCTATCATCTCACCCCTAACTCTTCGCCTTTCCAGTGAATGCAATTTAAGCTTCGTTAATCTCTCTTCATATGACAGGTTTCAAATTTGGGGAATTAACTTATTCTACGCTGGACACGTTCAGGTGAATTTATATCCATTCTATAGTACGGTGACTAAAACTGAACTGCATAATCTAAATGGGGCCTAACCAGAGCAAGATATAGCTGAAGAACAACACCTGGTGTCTTTATTACGAATATTCATGTATTAATCTTTTGGTTTTAAATTCTTACTAATCATAACTCCCAGATCTCTTTCACAATCCGACTTCACAATCTCAACACCATCAAGCTCATATCTAGTAACTTTATCATTACCTAGCCTCAAAACCTTATATTTAGCAGCATTAAACTGCATCTGCCAATCTATTACCATTTCAAAACCCTATTTAGATCATCTTGAAGTGATAGTGAGTCTTTTTCCGTGTTTATTTCTCTCCAGATTTTTGTATCATCGGCAAATTTGCAATGATATTTATACTAACTCTTTGTTTCTTTTGGAATTGCCATGCCCTAATCCATCTTAATATAGCACACCAATACCATGAGCCTCTATCTTTTTAATCAGTCTTTCATGTGGCACTGTACCAAAAGCTTTGCTAAAGTCAAGGTACACAACATCACAATCCTTACTACTATGAACTGCCTCAACTATGCTGGAATAAAAAGATGGCAAGTTTGTTAAACATGAACGGCCATTTGTAAAACCATGTTGTGAATCATTTATTAATTTATGTTTATCAAGATGAAGACGAATTGTATTTGCAATTATCGATTCAAGTAACTTTCCCACAATAGACGTTAGGCTAATTGGCCGATAGTTTGTCGCAAGTGATCTATCTCCTTTCTTAAAAATTGGTACCACATTAGCTACCTTCCACGTCTCTGGCACTGCCTGACTCTAATGATTTATTAAATATGAATTATACTTTCTGGGATTATACTTGCTGGGGATATACTTACTTAGATTATACTTGCAAAGATTATACTTGCAAAGATTATACTTGCTAGGATTATACTTGCATGTAATATACTTGCATGGATTATACTTGCTTGAATTATGCTTGATTGGATTATACTTGCATGGATTATACTTGCTTGAATTATACTTGATTGGATTATACTTGCTAGGATTATACTTGCATGGATTATACTTGCTTGAATTATACTTGATTGGATTATACTTTCTTGGATTATACTTGCCAGGATTATACTTTATAGGATTATACTTTCTAGGAATATCGTCTGACACCCTGTGTAATGTAATCCTGTACAAAGGGTTGATTTAATCCCAGAGAGAGTTCAGGATAAAAGTATATGTTGACTGTATGAATACACTGACAATACACCTCTCGGTGTATGGAATATAACTAAGTTAAAAGTATATAATTGCCAATATTTATTTTATATTTTGAACACACACACACACACACACACACACACACACACCACACACACACACACACACACACACACACACACACACACACACACACACACACACACACACACACACACACACACACACACACACACACACACACACAACACACACACACACCTGTATCACTGACAAGCATCCCCTGTAAAATACTGGAAAGAATAATTAGGCTACGACTGGTTGCACACCTGGAGAACGTTAGTTTGTGAACAAACATCAACATGGGTTCTGGACAGGGAAATCGTGCCTAACAAACCTTCTGGAATTCTATGATAAAATAACGAGGATAAGACAGGACAGAGATGGTTGGGCAGACTGCATATTTCTGGACTGCCAAAAAGCCTTTGATACAGTACCGCACATGAGACTGCTGTTCAAACTCGAGAGGCAGGCGGGGGTGGGGGAAAGGTCCTAGCATGGATAAGGAACTACCTAACAGGAAGGAGCCAAAGAGTTACGGTAAGGGGCGAGAAGTCGGACTGGCGAACAGTAACAAGTGGAGTACCACAAGGATCGGTGCTGGGACCAATTCTATTTCTTGTATATGTTAACGATATGTTTACGGGTGTAGAGTCCTACATGTCGATGTTTGCGGATGACGCAAAGTTGATGAGAAGAGTTGTGACAGATGAGGATTGCAGGATCCTCCAAGAGGACCTGAACAGGTTGCAGAGATGGTCAGAGAAATGGCTACTGGAATTCAACACGAGCAAATGTAAAGTTATGGAAATGGGACTAGGAGATAGGAGACCAAAGGGACAGTACACAATGAAGGGGAACAGCCTACCTGTGACGACGCGCGAAAGAGACCTGGGTGTGGACGTAACACCTAATCTATCTCCTGAGGCACATATAAATAGGATAACGACAGCAGCGTACTCTACACTGGCAAAAGTTAGAACATCATTCAGAAACCTAAGTAAGGAGGCATTTAGGGCGCTTTACACTGCCTACGTGAGGCCAGTCTTAGAGTATGCCGCCTCATCATGGAGTCCCCATCTGAAGAAGCATATAATGAAACTGGAAAAGGTTCAGAGGTTTGCAACGAGACTCGTCCCAGAGCTACGAGGGATGGGGTATGAGGAGCGCCTGAGGGAACTGTGCCTTACGACACTAGAAAGAAGAAGGGAGAGGGGGGACATGATAGGAACGTATAAAATACTCAGAGGGATTGACAGAGTGGACATAGACGAAATGTTCACACGGAATAGTAACAGAACGAGGGGACATGGATGGAAGTTGGAAACTCAGATGAGTCACAGAGATGTTAGGAAGTTTTCTTTTAGCGTGAGAGTAGTGGGAAAATGGAATGCACTTAAGGAACAGGTTGTGGAAGCCAATACTATTCATAATTTTAAAACCAGGTATGATAGGGAAATGGGACAGGAGTCATTGCTGTAAACAACTGATGCTCGAAAGGCGGGATCCAAGAGTCAATGCTCGATCCTGCAGACACATATAGGTGAGTACATATAGGTGAGTACACACACACACACACACACACACACACACACACACACACACACACACACACACACCACACACACACACACACACACACACACACACACACACACACACCACACACACACACACACCACACACACACACACACACACACACACACACACACACACACACACACACACACACACACACACACACACACACACCACACACACACACACCACACACACACACACACACACACACACACACACAATACTATTCATAATTTTAAAAACAGGTATGATAGGGAAATGGGACAGGAGTCATTGCTGTAAACAACTGATGCTCAAAGGGCGGGATCCAAGAGTCAATGCTCGCACCCGCACACACATGATAGCTGCAGCTACAATATACGAGTGCAGTACACACAACCACCGCAACAAGACGTGATAGAATACATGTCGCAGAAGTGTAAGGGGCAGCAGACTAGTTTAACCCAGTCCAAAAGGAAAAACTGAAATAGAGATGAGAAACCCATGGTTATATCAGAGATGTTGGCTAGCTAAGCAACAGACAGGTACGAAGGGCCATGGAGAAAACTATAGAAAATTAACAGGACACTTGAGAGCAAGATGAAAGATACCAGAGTGCCAGGAATGAATAATTAAGGGTGAGAAAGAGAGGCGGAAAGCAAATACGAAAATGACATCGCGCGCAAGGCAAAGACTCAACCAAATTGCTGCATAGCCACAAAAGGAGAAAAACAACAGTAAATGAAACAGGTAATGAAATTGTAGATAGGGGCAGACAGATATCACATACAAACGACCCAGGACAATGCTGGCAAGGAACTTAATACGAAACGCCTTCGGAGGTCTGGTACATTAGAGTAGGATAAGTTTCCAGAGATATAAGAGAGGGAATAGTCAACGAAGCACCTCTTGAAGAGTTTGAGAGTACCAATGGGGAAGTAAGGAAGCTTTTACTAGTGATGGATGTGACAAAGGCTATAGGCCCAGATGGCGAACTTACCTTGTAACTACTAGGAAGGTGCAGAAGCATTGTGCCTGCCGCTCTCCATAGCGTATAACAAATCACTGGTAACAGGAGCACTGCCAAAAATTTGGAAAGAAGCTAATGTAGTTCCGATATACAATAAATAAGATAGACAGGGCGAGGCACTGAAAACTTAACTACAGGTCAGTGCCTTTAATTGCATACCATGCAAGCTGATTGAGAATATTGTGCGAAAAAAACTTGTGGATCTTCAGGAGCGAAGGAACTTTGTAATGCAGCATCAACATGGGTACAGGGGATAGCAAGTCCTGCCTCACATGATTAATGGAATTCTACGATCAGTTGACATAGATTAAGCAAGAAATAGATGGGTGGGCGGACTGCACTTTCTTGTATTGTCAGAAAGCCTTTTGACACAGTTCCACACAAGAGCTAGTGAAAAAGGTAGAGATGCAGGCAGGAGTGAATGGAAAGGTACTCCACTCCTGATAAGGGAGTACCTAGGTAACAGAAGATAGCAAGTCACCGTGAGGGGTGAGGTCTCAGATTGGGCGAGACGTTACGAGTGCAGACCCGCAGGGGTCAGTCTGTACTATTCTCATGTAAGCCTCATACTATCTCCTGTTTAAGCCTCATATTTTTGATAATCATCAAACAATGAAATTAACGATTCTGTACCCTCTGGAGATCATTTACATATTCGACAGTAGAGGTCCAAGGACTGAACCCTAATGGGACTCTACTGGTGACGCCCTCGCCATTCTGAGACTTCACCCCTCACGGTGACTTGCTGTCTTCTGTTGCTTAGGTACTCCCTTATCCATGGAAGTATCTTGGGGGGGGCCCATTCACTCTGCCTGCATCTCTACCTTATTTCACTATCTCTTGTGTGGAACTGTGTCAAAGGCTTTCTGGCAACCCCAAAATATGCAGTCCTGTCCACCCCTACTTATTCTCTTGCCTGGTCGTAGGAACCCACAATTAATCGTAAGCATGAGGCAGTAACTTGCTATCCCTGGACCCATGTTGATGGCCTGAGATACGAAAGTTCTTACTGCTACACCCCCAGATTGTGTCCACAGCCCTATTTATCACCTCACACCAGGATCTTCCTCCATCGCTCTGCATAGTAAATGACAAGTTACGGACACTGCCTATATTTCACAGTGCGTCCTATTTCTAGTCTTCTTGTCTTGATAATGCTGGTCAAGGACTACATTGGCCGTTATCCAAATTTTTTTGGTCAGTTCTCCTTTACCTTAACCCAGTGATAGTCCTGTGTTATACACCATAGGGAGCGGCGCTGCAGACAGTGCTGTCTGCCCTGTCCTGTACCGTACCAAGGGAAGATTCCATCTGGGCCTATAGCGATTGTGTCAGCATCAACTGCTCCAGTAGCTGCCTTACTTCTCCCACTGGACTCCTCAAACCTCTTCACGAGTTGCTTCCGTTAGACTATTTCCCCAATCCTTAGCTCTGGAAGTATTGCTTCCTGATCTAATGTAAGACCCGTCGCTGAAGTTCGTATTCAGTTCCCTTTCCCATTTCCTTCTTCGGTGCGTTTGTAAGTGAAATCTTTAGTCTGCCCCATATCCTCAATTTCATTACCTGTTTCTATGTAAACTGTTGTTTTTGTTTTTCTCCTGATGTGAGCTATGCAGCAATTTGGTTGAGTCCTTGCCTTGCTCGCTATGTCAATTTCCGTATATGCCTTCTGTGCCTCCTCTTCTCATCCTGACATATATCTTAATCCTGGCACAACTGTTAGCTTTCTCTGGCTCTCAATGGTCCGGTATTTTCTATAGTTTTCTCCATGCCCTTTTACTTAGCTACTTTGCAACTCTGATTAAACCATTGCTTTCTCACTTCTTTCATTGTTTTCCTTTTTGGACTGGGAACAAACTTGTCTGCTGCCTCCTTACACTTCCTGCTCTTCTCTGCGTGATGTACGTCCTCACGTCTGTGAGCGTGTGTGTGTACTACCCTATTAGTTACCTAACCAAGCTATAATGTGTCAGGCAGGACGAGCATTGACTTCTGTGTGACATCCCGCCTTTCGAGTTATCGGTTGTTTACAGCAATCCCTCCTGTCCCATTTCCCTTACATACTAACCTGTTTTTTAAAAACTTATGAATAGTATGGACGTGTGTATGTGTGTGTGTGTACTTGTGTGTGTGTGTGAGGTGTCTTAGTGGGATGTGTGCGTGTGTGGGATTGGTGTGTGCTCATTGGTGTTGTGATGATGATTGTGATGTGTTGGGTGATGTGTGTGTGGTGGTGGTGTACGGTAGTGCGCAGTTGCGACGTGCGTGACGTGATGAGGTGGTGTGATGTGTCGTGATGTGTGTGTTTGTGAGTGTGGTGGTGTGTGGTGTTGTTTGTGGTGGTGTGTGTTGTTGGGTGGGTGTGTCTCTTGTGTTGTGATCGTACTCACCTATATGTCTTCACCTATATGTGTCTGCATGATCGAGCATTGACTTCTTGGATCCGCCTTTCGAGCATCATTGTTTACCAGTCAATGGACACCTCCTGTCCCATTTCCCTATCATACCTGTTTTAAAACGCATTAATGACAATCGATTGTCTTCCACAACCTGTTTCTTAAATGCATTCCATTTTCCCCCACTACTCTCCCAAGCTTACAAAATCAACTTTCCTAACATCTCTTTGACTCACTACTGAGTTCTCCAAACTTCTTCCTTGTCCCCCTCGAAGCTCTGTGTTACTATATCCGTTATGAACTTCGTAATATGTCACATCATGTCAAATGCCCCTCTGATACTTTTTTATTACGTTCCTATCATGTCCCCCCCTCTCCCCTTCTTCCTTTCTAGTGTCGAAGGCACGATTCCCTCAGCGCTTCCTCATACCCCAATCCCCATCGTCAAGCCGTCTTGAGATCGAGTCCAAGACCAATCGTCAGCTCTGCAAACCTCGAACAAACTTCCCCACCCAAAACAAGTATTATTATATGCTAATCTGTCAGAATGGGACACCTATGAATGAGGACGGCAACTCTAAGACAATGGCCCGTCGACGTAGGCATTTATAAAGGCGCCACAAATGCCTCCTTAACCCGTAGGCTATTCGGAACGATGTTCTAAGACACTTTTGCCTAGCAATTTATTACAGTCACCTTCGACCGACTGACCTATGTGTTATTCCTATTTACTGTGCCATTACAGGAGATAGATAGGTGTTACCGATCCACTAATACCCATGTCTTTTTCGCGCTGTCGTCACAGGTATTCATGGGTCCCCTTCAATTGTTACTGGCCCTTTGTGTCTGCTATCTATCCGTAGCCCATTTTCATAACTTTGCATTTGCTCGTGTTGAATCTTCAGTAGCATTTCTCTGACCACTACCTCTGCAACCTTCTTTTCAAGGTTCTCTGGGGGGCTCCTGCATCCTCATATGCCACAACTCTTCTCATCAATTTGCGTCAGTCCCGGCAAACATCGACATGTAGGACTCGTACACCCGTAAGGCATATCCTTAACATATTCAAAATAAGAAATCTTTGTTCCCAGCACCGATCCTTGTGGTACTCCCTTGTTACTGGTTCGCGCATTCTGACTTCTCTCGCCGCCTTAATCCGTAACTCTATTGGATCCTTCCTGTTTAGGTAGTTCCTTACCCATGCTAGTGTACACATTTCCACGCGCCCCACCCTTCCTGGTCCCTCTGTCCCTCCGCCGCCCTGTCCTCTCGAGGTTTATCATTCGCAGTGTCTCATGTTTCGGTCTCTCGCTATCAACAGCTTTTTGGACAGTCCAGAAATATCACCCTGGTCTTGAACCACACTACCAAATGCTCTGTCCTGTTCATTAATCCATCCTCCGTCTAACTTTACCATAGACACTTCCAAAGGATCTTCGTAAGGCACATTTCCCTGTCCATACCGCAGTTGATGTTTTGTTCACAAACTAACGTTCTCCAGGTGCGCAAACAGTCGTAGCCTAATTTATTCGTGTTCCCAGTATTTGTAACGGAGGATGCTAGTGTCAGGTGATTAATCATGGGTTTGTGTGTGTGTGTGTGGATGTAGGATGGTGTGTGTGTGAGATGCTGCTGTGTAAGTGTGTGTGCTGATATGTGCGTGTGTGTATATGTGTGTGTGGTGTTGTGTTGTGTGTTGTTTGTGTGTTGTGTAGTGTGATGTGATGTGTGATGTTCTTGTCGTGTGCTGATGTGCTGGTTAACAAAGATCCTAAACTAACTAGTTGGCAATTAAAATACTTTATAACTATTATAAGCTCCATAATACACCGAGAGGTGTTTGTCAGTAGTATTCCATACAACCGTCAACATAGAGAGACTTTTATCCGTGACTCCTCATCGGACTTAAATCAACCCTTTGACGCATACAGGATTAATTGCCACAGGGTTGTCAGACGATATGGCTTAAAAGTATAATTCAAACAAGTGTAATCCATGCAAGTATAAACCTAGCAAGTATAATCAAATCAAGTATAATTCTAGCAAGTATAATCCATGCAAGTATAATCCTAGCAAAATATAATCCCAGCAAGTATAATCCCAGCAAGTCAATGGT
>WNGS01066906.1:5713-16164 GCA_020271785.1 Procambarus virginalis | reverse complement strand
AATCGAGTCAAACCCCAAACATATATGACTCACTGTGTGCCACCACGACCCCAAAGTGGCACAGCAGAGGAGTTACTTGACCACACACACACATAGAACTGTGCCACAGGAAATTTGTCTGTGCAGCACTGACCAATCACAGTGGCGAACTTGGACCTAACAGTTCAAGGGTCCGGTGTCACAGAAATTACCGTCGCTACAACGAATGACAGTGTTGATAACAACGGTCTGCATGCCCCAGTTAGTGACAGATGTGCCAGTCACTGACGGGAGATGGAAGAGGTTCTGTCAAGACGCGTGAGTGGTTTAGACAGGTAGTGTGTGAAGGGACAGTGGAATCACAGTCGTTCCAAAAATTATATTAAACGGTACTCTGGTGCTTAAGGCTTCAGTACCTGGGGGTACGTTGGTACCACCAGAGTACATCCACCCACCTAACGGTACACTAGTACTCATATGCAACACAGCCAAGCGTCCATATGTGTCATGCAACACAGCCAAGCTTCCATATGTGTCATGCAACACAGCCAAGCTCCATATGTGTCATGCAACACAGCCAAGCTTCCATATGTGTCATGCAACACAGCCAAGCTTCATATGTGTCATGCAACATAGCCTAGCTTCCATATGTGCCGTGCAAACATAGCCTAGCTTCCATATGTGTCATGCAACATAGCCTAGCTTCCATATGTGCCGTGCAACATAGCTAGCTTCCATATGTGTCATGCAACATAGCAAGCTTCCATATGTGCCATGCAACATAGCCAAGGCTTCCATATGTGCGTGTGTGTGTGTGTGTGTTTGTGTGTTTACTATGTGTATTTATAATTTGTGTCTACTGAATCGAGCTATTAGCTCTTGAACCCCGTCTTTGTAACCCATCTATTTTTCCTCTATTATGTCCACTACATATGTTTCTCTCAAAAAACACACACACACACACACACACACACCACACCACACACACACACACACACCACACACACACACACACACACACCGAACAAGCAAGCAACACAAAACAAGCTATGTGTGTACCTGTGAGATAAGGACCCTTACACACAAACACAGAAATATCTACTCTATCTAAGTTAACACCCCCAACCCCTCCCCCTCCCCCCCCTACCCCTCTCCCCCACACAAGCAGATGATATCGAGACAGACAAGACTCAACCATTTATAAGAGATTCTGAGTCGTTCATTTCCGAACAGCTGAACAAATGCTTGAACTAATTCTATGCAGAAAAAAGGCAATAGACGCTACGAGCATTGATGCAGTGAAAACAAAGTATTATGAACCAAGAACAATAATGAACAATGAACACTAAACAGTTTAATAAAGCTAACACTAGTAACAATGAACAAATGACCTAGAGAGAACAATACACATTATAAACAGCGAAACCTAGAGAACAAATGAACACAATGAGCAGTGTACCGGAAGAAACAGTAAACACCATGAACAGTGAGCTAGGGAGAACATAATGAACATTATGAACATAGTGAACATGACCCATGGACAAATATGGACACGACAGTCAATTCAAGTTCTGAAGTGAAGATGTAAAAAAAATGTTTATTAGATAAAAAATATAATAATATATGAAATAATTACATATGTTCTCATAGAACACAGTGAACACTGAACTCAGTGAACACTGAACACAATGAACACTGAACACTTGAGTATATTGAACGGAATGGCCATTGACAGAAGCGATCACTGAGCCCAACGAACATCTTAGGAACATTGAACACATTGAACATAATGAGCAATGAGCGCAATGAACACTAAGGCCAGTGGACCCCGACCACAGTGAACAACGAGTGTAATGAACGTTTAGCAAAGTGAACGTTGAACACAGTCAATGCTAAACACATCGAGAATGAATCTCTGTGAACAAAGTGAAAATTAATGCCAGGAACATTGAACACTAGGGAGTGAACACAATCAACACTGAACACCAAGACTCCCTAGTGATCAGCGTTCACTTCAGGTCACAGGGACCTGGAGTGGGTTAAGGTACTAACAGTACACGTGGAGAGTAACTGGATGGGACATCTTGGGCCTCGTGTTGACCTGGCACTCATAGACCCCAGAGTCCCCAAGGGTGGTGTCATCAATCACCAGGTCCCACGCCCACACCGCGCCCGTCTTCCACGCCCGCACCTGTGGGAGACATCAAGCTTGGGTTAGTGAGGGTCCTACACCTGTGGGAGACATCAAGCTTGGGTTAGTGAGGGTCCTACACCTGTGGGAGACATCAAGCTTGGGTTAGTGAGGGTCCTACACCTGTGGGAGACATCAAGCTTGGGTTAGTGAGGGTCCTACACCTGTGGGAGACATCAAGCTTGGGTTAGTGAGGGTCCTACACCTGTGGGAGACATCAAGCTTGGGTTAGTGAGGGTCCTACACCTGTGGGAGACATCAAGCTTGGGTTAGTGAGGGTCCTACACCTGTGGGAGACATCAAGCTTGGGTTAGTGAGGGTCCTACACCTGTGGGAGACATCCAGCTTGGGTTAGTGAGGGTCCTACACCTGTGGGAGACATCAAGCTTGGGTTAGTGAGGGTCCTACACCTGTGGGAGACATCAAGCTTGGGTTAGTGAGGGTCCTACACCTGTGGGAGACATCAAGCTTGGGTTAGTGAGGGTCCTACACCTGTGGGAGACATCAAGCTTGGGTTAGTGAGGGTCCTACACCTGTGGGAGACATCAAGCTTGGGTTAGTGAGGGTCCTACACCTGTGGGAGACATCAAGCTTGGGTTAGTGAGGGTCCTACACCTGTGGGAGACATCAAGCTTGGGTTAGTGAGGGTCCTACACCTCACACCCCAGCTCCTTGTCCTCACACCCCAGCTCCTTGTCCTCTCACCTCAGCTCCTTGTCCTCACACCCCAGCTCCTTGTCCTCTCACCTCAGCTCCTTGTCCTCACACCCCAGCTCCTTGTCCTCACACCCCAGCTCCTAGTCCTCTCACCTCAGCTCCTTGTCCTCACACCCCAACTCCTAGTCCTCACACCCCAGCTCCTTGTCCTCACACCCAAACTCCTAGTCCTCAGACTCCTTCCATGTGCTGTATAGTCACGGCGACAGAGCGCCATTCTCCTAATAATTACACTACCTTTCCTTCCCAGTCTCTCTGGCACTCAGCATCATTTGGCTAATCCCTCTCTCATCTCAACTTCTCCGGCTCTGGGCATCGCTGGGATAATCCTGCTATAATCTAACTCTCCCGGGCTCTCAGCATCGTGAGAAATAATCCCACTCTCACCCTCTGGGCGTTCAGTATTCCGGTCAGGCGCGGGGAATGTGCGATACGGAGGAGGCAAGCGACCCCAGAGGTAATTCTTGTTGACAAGATCCTCAGAGGTCTTGGAGACTTGGAGGGGACAGGAAGGGGGTGGGGGGAGAAAATATAGGAGAGACGGTAGGAGGGAGAAGGAGAAAGAGGGGGAGAGAAAGGGACGAAGATAAAGAGGGAAGGGAGAGTGGAAGAGGCTGAAGATTGTAGGTTGAGAATTGATTTCCACCGACGGCATCCCAAACCACTGTTAAGTACTCCCAGAACTGTGTGTTTGTGTATCGGTGTGTATGGGTGTCTGCTAATCTCTGTGTTAGTGTGACTGTCTTCAGTGTAATGTGTTGTCCTCAGTGTAAATGTTTATGCCTTGAATGTACAGTGATGTCTTGAATGTACAATGATGTCTTGAATGTACACTGATGTGTTGAAATGTACACTGCTGTTTTAAATGTACACTGATATCTTGAATGTACACTGATGTTTTAAGTGTACTCTGATGTTAGAGTTGAAGATATTCTTCTAATTTAAGTAATATTTGCTTTCATATTAAACAGTAAGAAAGGAAGCATAATACTGAAATAAAATCACTTGGAATTTAATGGGTTCTTTCAAATGGGAATTGAGCTTACAAACAATTATATACTTAAATAGCGTAATAGCCAATTTACTCAATATATTATATTAAATAAAGGTAATTGAGTGTTCTATAATAATAAATAATTAACATTTATTATGCAGGTGAAGGTGGCACTCATCTTCATAAGCTCATCAATGGTAAAGGTGACACTCACCTTCAAGCGTTCATCAGAGGTGAAGATGACTTCGTCAGTAGCCAGCACCTTCAGGTCCTCCTGCCTGATCCACGAGACCTGTCACAAAATGTTGAAGATTTTAACAAATTCAATTTCAAAATTCATATTAACCTTAAATAACAATAGATTGTAAACAACTATTTACCAACAAGGAGCAAGAGACGAACAATGTGGCGTTCCTGAGAAATAACTCCAACAAAGTTTCTTTGACGAGTCGTATAGTAGTAGTAGGCATCCTTCAGTCTCGGGAGACTATGGAGTTGCGCTCTAGTTGTCAATCCTGGTGCAGCGTCTGGTGTGACTGATGAGGCCAATCCCAGAGTGGCAGTCCATCCCACACCGAGCACAAACGAAGTCCGAGTCTGGTCTTTCTTCCTGGCTACTGGCTTTCCTTCTCTGTCTCTTTGCCTCCGATTCTGTGGCAAGTGACTCCTCGAACTTGGAGAGACCTCTTTGAACAGACTGCCTCCAGGCTGAACGGTCTGCAGCCAGTGTCTCCCATATAGCAAGATCGACGTCCATGGCTTTCAGGTCCCTCTTGCATACGTCTTTGTACCGTAGCTGGGGCTTGCCTGTTGGACGCTTTCCCTGCATCAACTCTCCGTACAGGAGATCCTTGGGGATCCTGCCGTCGCCCATTCGCAGAACGTGCCCGAGCCAGCGCATTCGTCTCTGTTTCAGCATTGTGTACATGCTGGTGATTCTTGCTCTCCCCAAGACGTTGTTGTTTGTCACCTTGTCCTGCCAGGTGATGTCCAAGATGTGTCGAAGGCAGCGCATGTGGAAGGCATTCAGCTGTCTTTCCTGACGGGCGCGGAGTGTCCAAGACTCACTGCCATAAAGGAGAGTGCTCAGGACACAGGCTCTGTAAACCTGAATCTTAGTATACTCAGTCAGCCTATTGTTGGCCCACACTCTCTTTGTCAGTCTGGACATGGTAGTAGATGCCTTACCGATGCGTTTGTTTAGCTCCGTATCAAGAGAGAGGGAGTCAGAGATTGTGGAGCCCAGGTACACGAAGTCGTGAACGACTTCCAGTTTGGAATCGGAGATGCCGATGTCAGGTGGGGAGTCCACTCCTTGTCCCATGACTTGTGTTTTCTTCAGGCTGATGGTGAGTCCGAAAGCCTGAGAGGCCTCGCTGAAGCGGGTCATGAGCCGTTGGAGGTCTTCGGCTGAGTGGGCAGTGACTGCTGCGTCGTCGGCAAAAAGAAGTCGCGCAGACACCTCAGCCGAACCTTCGTCTTGGCTCTCAGCCTGGCGAGGTTAAAGAGTTTCCATCCGACCTGGTCCGGAGGTAAATGCCTTCCGTGACAGATCCGAAGGCGTGCCGCAGCATAACTGCGAAGAAAATCCCGAATAGGGTTGGAGCCAGTACGCAGCCCTGCTTTACTCCACTTCGGATGTCAAAGGCGTCTGATGTTAGTCCATCAAAGACCACGGTGCCCCTCATGTTCTCATGGAAAGATCTGATGATGCTGAGGAGCCTGGGTGGGCATCCGATCTTGGGGAGGATCTTGAACAGGCCATCCCTGCTGACGAGGTCGAAGGCCTTCGTCAGATCTATGAAGGCTATGAAGAGTGGCTGCTTCTGTTCCCTGCATTTCTCCTGCAGTTGTCTGAGGGAAAAGACCATGTCGATTGTGGACCTGTCAGCTCTGAATCCGCATTGTGATTCTGGATAGACTCTCTCTGCAAGTACTTGGAGCCTCTTCAATGCGACTCGAGCAAACAGCTTTCCGACAGTACTGAGGAGGGAGATTCCACGGTAGTTGTTGCAGTCGCCCCTGTCACCTTTATTCTTATACAGCGTGACGATGTTGGCATCCCTCATGTCCTGTGGCACCTCTCCTTCTTCCCAGCAGAGGCAGAGAATTTCATGCAGCTCCATGAGCAGGCTACCTCTGCAGCACTTCAAGGTCTCAGCAGGAATGCCATCTTTGCCAGGAGCTTTACCAGGAGCAAGGGAGTCTAGGGCATCACTGAGTTCTTCGAGGGTCGGTTCGCTGTCGAGCTCCATTAGCACAGGCAGACACTCAATGGCGCTCAGGGCGTCTTCGGTGACCACATTGTCCCTGGCGTATAGCTCAGAGTAGTGCTCGACCCAGCGCTTCAGCTGCAGTGTCTGGTCCTGAATCACCTCGCCAGTGGCAGATTTCAGAGGAGCGGTCTTCCTCTGGATTGGGCCGAGGGCCTGCTTGATGCCGTCATACATTCCCCTTACATTGCCTGTATCCGCTGCAGTCTGTATCTGGGAGCAGAGCTGGAGCCAATAGTTGTTGGCACATCGCCTGGCGCTCTGCTGTACTTTGCAGCGGATGGCCCGAAGGATCTGTAAGTTGCGCTGACTTGGGCAGGCTTTGTAGGCTGCCAAGGCGTTTCTCTTCTCTTCAATGACAGGTGTCATCTCTTCCGAGTGAGCCTCGAACCAGTCAGCCGACCTGCTGGTCTTCTTGCCAAAGGTGGAAATGGCAGCGTTGAACACAGCGTCTCTGAAGTGCTCCCATCTTTTACAGGCAGTGACCCCGGCTGGGCCAGGGAGAGCTTCCTCGAGCACGCGTGCAAAATCTTTCACCTTGTCCTGGTTTCGGGTCTTAGTGGTGTCGATGCGAGGTCTGCCCGCCTTTTTCGAGTGATGAATCTTCTTTGGTTGCATCTTGACCCTGCTACAGACCAGGGAGTGGTCGGTGTCACAGACAGCACTCTGGTAGCTACGCGTAATCTTGACGCTGGGTAGACTTGCACGCCTGGTAAGAATCAGGTCAAGCTGGTGCCAGTGCTTGGATCTGGGGTGTCTCCAAGATACTCGGTGTTGAGGCTTTGTGCCGAAGAACGTGTTGGTGACACAGAGACCATGAAGGCAGCAGAGTTCTAGCAGACGTTGCCCGTTCTCATTCATCCTCCCTATGCCGAATTGACCCAGACAAGTGGGCCAAATGTTGTGCTCGGCACCCACTCTGGCGTTGAAGTCGCCGAGGATGAACAGTGGCTCCTTTACAGGGATTCTCGCTATGACTCTGTTGAGGTCATCGTAGAATTTTTCCTTTGCCTCTGCTGGAGAAGTCAGGGTTGGTGCATATGCACTAATTACATTGACTGGTCCTGTTTGGGAGTGCAGTTGCAGAGACAGAATTCGTTCGGTTTCCCCCATCGGTGGCATAATGTTCCCAACAGTGCATTCCTGACGGCAAATCCCACACCATGTTCTCTGGTCTCATCAGGTGGTTTTCCTTGCCAGAAGAAAGAGAAGGTCCTCTCTCTCACAGATCCTGATCCAGGGAGCCTGGTCTCTTGGAGAGCAACAATATCCATCTGCAGTTTGCTCAGCTCCCTATCGATGATTGCTGTTTTTCGGGCGTCATTGATTTCTTGCAGGTCGTCAGAGAAACCTGGTGTCAGTGTCCTGACGTTCCATGTGCCCAGCTTTAGGGCAGTTGATATTTTCTTTTGGGTATGATATTGCTTGGTGCAAAGTTGTCGGGCCGCTTGTCGGTTTTCACCCTAAACCCACGCACCCAGTGAGGTTAACGGACCGTGGCGAGGCAACACCTTATTGGCTGGGGTTTGCCCAGCTTGAGGCGGGCGGTAGCTGCCCAGTGGGGCACGATGACCCCTCCCACCGTCAGAAGCAACCCCTGCGTCACACTCTTCGCCAATCGAGCAGAAGACTTAAAACCGGTAGACTGTCACTTCCCGTGTTGGTTCGTATACTTATACTATACATATACGAGTCGTATACTTGAAGGAGATTCTAAGTAAACTCATAATAGAGTTGAAGTACATTCAAAATACACCACAGGTCAACTTGAAGATGAATTGACCTAATCTCCAAGTTAACTCAAAGTGAACCTAATTTAAACATTCAGGATATTGTATTCTCCACTTTCTTAAGACATAGTTCTATTAAAGAATAGGAAATGAGGGTAAGAATATTTTGAATCACACACAACACATATAAATAAATTTATCATGCTGGGATCATTGCTTTATTACACAAGAAAGAGCTGGATTAATATTACGAAAGTATTGATTTTAATTAAGGCCAACCCTTAAGTTTTTTCTATATAAATATGGGAATATTTATAATAATTCCTCCGATGGGAAAAATCTTCCACAACAGAACCACATGAGGTACAATGGCTTTTGTGTGTGTGTGTTTATAAGACAAAAGAGAAAATAGAATCAATATTTATCATTTAAAAAGTTGCTTGCAAGATTCGTCAGAATTTATGCAATATTCATTACTTCTGGAAGTGTATTACTGCCTAACAAAAGCTCATCGTTAATAAAAACAAAAAAAAAATTAATTCGCATCGGAAAGATATCATTCAATCTTAAATTTGCTCCAAAAAATTGTAGCAGATATCTTTAAGAATTATAACCAACTAGTTCCTGTTCTTGTTATTGTATTAAACCACAGCTTGCTCGAGTATATAACTCCAGGTGAATAATAAATTTTTACACTGCTATACAACGAAAACACAAATACACTAATGATGGTTAATACAGCAGAAGCTAGAGGTTTATAGAGTTGAAACTCCGACCAACCTACAGAGGACTTTTCTACTTTCTGAGCATCACTTAATGCTGCCACTGACACACTTTGTACAGTCACTGACACACTTTGTGCAACCCCTGACACACTTTGTGCAGCCAATGACACACTTTGTGCAGCCACTGACACACTTTGTGCAGCCCCTGACACACTTTGTGCAGCCACTGACACACTTTGTACTGCCACTGACACACTTTGTACTGCCACTGACACACTTTGTGCAGCCACTGACACACTTTGTGCAGCCACTGACACACTTTGTGCAGCCACTGACACACTTTGTGCAGCCACTGACACACTTTGTGCAGCCACTGACACACTTTGTACTGCCACTGACACACTTTGTGCAGCCACTGACACACTTTGTGCAGCCACTGACACACTTTCTGCAGCCACTGACACACTTTGTGCAGCACTGACACACTTTGTGCAGCCACTGACACACTTTGTGCAGCCACTGACACACTTTGTGCAGCCACTGACACACTTTGTGCAGCCACTGACACACTTTCTGCAGCCACTGACACACTTTGTGCAGCCACTGACACACTTTGTGCAGCAACTGACACACTTTGTGCAGCCACTGACACACTTTGTGCAGCCAGACCTAAATGATTCAGTGGCGTCTTGTATATTAAATTTGAGGGGGAAACACGCATTCATCTCAGATCAACATTGCATGCATCTTAACGCAACATACCCACACACACACACACACACACACACACACACACACACACACACACACACACACACACACACAACACACACACACACCACACACACACACATATAATATATATATATATATATATATATATATATATATATATATATATATATATGAGGGGGTCTTAGCCCCCCGTGCACTGCTCGGATAATTAACAGCTTGTGCTTCAGAACTTCACTTTGCAGAACATTGGTGATTGTCGTATGATTTTTTTGTGTTTTTTGACTGTAATCTGTAACACATTTCTTGCAAAACACAGTTATAATACAAATTACACTAAGAACTGCATCAGGCATCTCTGTGTATATATACACACACCGAAAGATACATACCCACCTCAATAAACATTGATATATTCCAAGCTGAAGAGACTCGAAAGGGCTCAGTAAGCCTCTCTAGCAGCTAAGCTTGATGCTTAGCTCAGCAGCTAAGCTTGACGCTAAGCTTAGCAGCAAAGCTTAACGGAGGGTGTGAACCGCGCGTTCCGAAACACTACCAAAACTCACGGAGCCTCCCGGTTAGTTTAGGATTTTGTTTTTGTTCCACCATAACATGAACACAAAGCACATACCATGGCAACGGACGTGGCACAGTTGTTTGTCAGTCTGTATCTTTTGTTGTCGTTTCACAAAGCATTTCAGAGCTTGTGGAGAGAGAGCAGGAGAGGAGAGAGAGAGTAGAGAGAGAGAAGGACGAGAGAGAGAGAGAGGAGAGAAGAGAGAGAGAGAGAGAGAGGGAGGAGAGAGAGGAGAGAGAGAAGAAGTGAGAGTGAGAGTGAAATGAGAGAGAGAGATGTGTGTGTGGTGAGACCGCGAGACGGGACGAGCAGGAGAGAGACAGCTGCCTCGTATTTTGAGGGCGTGGGAGGCAGGTGTTGAGAATGGTATGGGATACACGTGGTCTGTCGCAGGTATGAGTTGAGAGCGATAGAGAGATTGAGGTGGAGGGAGGGGAAAGGGGGGGAGGAGCGGGAAGAACACCGAGAGAAAAGAGTGCAAGAAGCGATGAGAGTGAAAGAGCGAGATCTTGTAGATTGTGTGGGAGAGATCG
>WNGS01066895.1:0-10830 GCA_020271785.1 Procambarus virginalis | reverse complement strand
AACCCTTTCTCTCGCACCTCTGGTCAACCACTTGGGCTGGTCGTTAGGGCGACGACCTCGCTTCTTGAGGTCCACGTTCGATCCCCGAGGGTTCAAAAGTTTGGTAACCTTTCCATCCCTTCGTCCTCACACCCCCAGCTCCTGGTCCTTCTATCCCACCAGGTAACTCACAGTCACAAATCTCTCTCTCTCACACCGCTCTCACACTCTCTCTCCTCCTTCCCTCTCTTTCTCCCTCCTTCCTCTCTCCCTCTCTCTCCTCAATATAAAATGTTTTTTGTGACATCTTTTGCGAGTCCCTTGAGTTTACAGTGTTTCTTGTGGTGGGCGAAGACTCTCGTGTTTGAATACTTTTTGGGGCGACATTTCCAATCTTGTGATTGTGTGTGATCACGCGCTCAACAACGCCCCTTTAGTGTGCTTTATTGTGTGGCATTTTCTTATTGTCCTCCCGGATATAACACTGTGTGTGTGTGTGTGTGTGTTGTGTGTGTGTGTGTGTGTGTGTGTGTGTGTGTGTGTGTGTGTGTGTGTGTGTGTGTGTGTGTGTGTTGTGTGGTGTGTGTGTGTGTGTGTGTGTGTGTGTACTCACCTATATGTACTCACCTATATGTGTCTGCAGGATCGAGCATTGACTCTTGGATCCCGCCTTTCGAGCATCAGTTGTTTACAGCAATGACTCCTATCCCATTTCCCTATCATACCTGGTTTTAAAATTATGAATAGTATTGGCTTCCACAACCTGTTCCTTAAGTGCATTCCATTTTCCCACTACTCTCACGCTAAAAGAAAACTTCCTAACATCTCTGTGACTCATCTGAGTTTCTAACTTCCATCCATGTCCCCTCGTTCTGTTACTATTCCGTGTGAACATTTCGTCTATGTCCACTCTGTCAATCCCTCTGAGTATTTTATACGTTCCTATCATGTCCCCCCTCTCCCTTCTTCTTTCTAGTGTCGTAAGGCATAGTTCCCCCAGGCGCTCCTCATACCCCATCCCTCGTAGCTCTGGGACGAGTCTCGTTGCAAACCTCTGAACCTTTTCCAGTTTCATTATGTGCTTCTTTAGATGGGGACTCCATGATGAGGCGGCATACTCTAAGACTGGCCTCACGTAGGCAGTGTAAAGAGCCCTAAATGCCTCCTTACTTAGGTTTCTGAATGATGTTCTAACTTTTGCCAGTGTAGAGTACGCTGCTGTCGTTATCCTATTTATATGTGCCTCAGGAGATAGATTAGGTGTTACGTCCACACCCAGGTCTCTTTCGCGCGTCGTCACAGGTAGGCTGTTCCCCTTCATTGTGTACTGTCCCTTTGGTCTCCTATCTCCTAGTCCCATTTCCATAACTTTACATTTGCTCGTGTTGAATTCCAGTAGCCATTTCTCTGACCATCTCTGCAACCTGTTCAGGTCCTCTTGGAGGATCCTGCAATCCTCATCTGTCACAACTCTTCTCATCAACTTTGCGTCATCCGCAAACATCGACATGTAGGACTCTACACCCGTAAACATGTCGTTAACATATACAAGAAATAGAATTGGTCCCAGCACCGATCCTTGTGGTACTCCACTTGTTACTGTTCGCCAGTCCGACTTCTCGCCCCTTACCGTAACTCTTTGGCTCCTTCCTGTTAGGTAGTTCCTTATCCATGCTAGGACCTTTCCCCCTACCCCCGCCTGCCTCTCGAGTTTGAATAGCAGTCTCATGTGCGGTACTGTATCAAAGGCTTTTTGGCAGTCCAGAAATATGCAGTCTGCCCAACCATCTCTGTCCTGTCTTATCCTCGTTATTTTATCATAGAATTGTGTGTGTGTGGTGTTGTGTGTGTGTGTGTGTGTGTGTGTGTGTGTGTGTTGTGGTGTGTGTTGTGTGTGTGTGTGTGTGTGTGTGTGTTGTGTGTGTGTGTGTGTGAATAAAACCCCTACCTTCTTTTATTTCTCTTAAGAAGGTTCTTGAGTACTTATGACGTGAGGTTTAAACACCTTAGAGCTGTCATCTTTATATTATTATTATTATTATTATTATTATTATTATTATTATTATTATTATTTTATATTATTATTATTATTATTTTATATATTATTATTATTATTATATTATTATTATTATTATTATTATTATTATTATTATTATTATATTATTATTATTATATTATTATTATTTTCCAGGTGTCGTTCAGAAGCAGGTAAAGACATCACAGGGGCAGCTAGGGGTGGGAAAATATGACAAAATACAGTGTGCCAATGCTCTCTTAGGCGGTAGTGGAGTTAGAGACCACAGTGCAAATCGAGTGGAGGGGAGTATGGAAGTGATGGGTGAAGACAATGATGGTGATGACATCACTCAGGCAGGTCCTAGAAGTCTTAGACTTCATAGTAATGTTCAAGATAGGGGGTTAATAAGTGATGGAAATTCCTCAGATGGGGAAGAAGAAGTTATTGACCATCCTCACTTAATTAATAGGGTAGGGGCCCTGGGGGATCTCTTTACTAGAATGGGTTATTCCATCCCTACAACCTACGCTACTGACCCTATAGGACTATTAAGCAATTTCAGGGTTTTTTCTCCACCGAAATAGAGAATTTCATGAATTCTCTCGTGGGACATGGCAATTTTACTTCATCATTTAAAATTATTCTAGAATTAAAATTAACACTTTTAAAACAACGTCTCTCGGAAGATGATGACTATAGGGAACACTTCATAATGACACCTGCTAGACTGGTAACTCTTGAGGAGGTGGGCAATCTTATTGATAGTTGGGTGGATTATATGATTACACGTCTGGAGGATCTCCTTTCAGAAGCTGAAGATAGTGGATTTATATTATATAATGTTGATTTCCTCAAAATCGTTATCTGTAATGCAAGTGTACGAAATGTTTTGGGGAATTATGTCCCTTATCCCCCCTTTTTTAAGGGGGCGACATGAGGTCTTCAACCCAAACCCATTCAGTAACAATAGAACATGCACTATTCAATGCATTGCTGCTTTTCTGGCATCACAACAAGGGTGGAACTGGAGGCGAATAGGGAGACTTGTAGGGTCTCACACTAGGATTAGGAAAATGGTCAAATACGGTCATTTATCCTTCCTTCTCTCATGGGAGGATATCACTAAATTAGAGAATAGGAACAGGCTCTCCATATTTTTCTATTCAATACACAAACATACAGAAGGAGCCTATCACATCTCACTTTGTCGTCAAGAGGTAGCAGACAGTACTCGGTCATAGTACCATTATTGTTGTTGGGGGAGTCTCATGTGGCACTTATCAAAGAGTTTGATAAGTTCCTACGGAACTTTACTCACAGCCACAGATGAAAGACTGTCTTCTGTAGAAACTGTCTTTCAGAATATCATAATTCTAGTGAACTGGCAAATCATACATCTTACTGTGACATCACTCAGAAAATGATTTACCCTCAAGAGGGGGAACACCCTTCATTTTAAAAATACGGGGAAAGGTTACCCCCCATCCTATGCAGCATATTTTGACTTTGAGTGCTACTTAAGCACTGAGGATTGTCTAGGTTTTGTTACAGCCATACATAGACCTATAGCATACAGCTATAGGTCTATATAATTGTTGATAGGAACCACACATTGATAAATTTACTTATTTTGGTGGGGACAGTGGCACACATTTCATGGAGCGAGTTGCCACTAAATGGGAAATTATCAGATCCACCCTCCCCCATTATGAAATAGACATGTCTCTTGAGGATATGGTTCATTTTAGGAGACAGACACACTGTCAGTTTTTTGAGAGGGTATTTACTCCCTCCAATTACAAGGTTCAACATCATGATCACCTTAGGGAAGAGCTCAATTATATTGGAGCTCTATGTAATTACTTCAACCTCTGCCACAGGGATGCTCTAGAGACTTTAGTCCTAATTGCTCACAATATGTCTTATGACATGGGCTTAATTTTGAGGGAGTTTGGTATGGGTTCAAATATTAAGAGCAATATATTGATGCGAGAAGGCTCAAAACTCCTTAAGGTAGAAATAGGGAAGCTTAAATTTCTTGATCCACTGGCTTTTATTACAAGCAGTCTTTCGTCCCTAGCAAAGACCCACATTGATTCGGACAGCCCCCTAACATTCAATCGCTCAATGATAGAAGGTTTACCCGAAGAGAGTCACCACCTCCACCCTCCAAGTCACTGCTTGGAGGGTAAGCAGTTTTTCCCTTATGAATATGCCACAAAAATCAGCTGCTTTAATGATGAAACACTTCCTCCTATTGAAATGTTTTACAGCTCCCTAAACAAATCAGGCATCACTTCAAAACAATGTAGACATTCTAAATTAGTATGGGAGGCAACAGGGTGTAGGACATTAAAGGACTATCTCCTTGTTTATTTAAAGTGTGATGCGGTTTACTGGCTGACATTTTTACCCACTACAGGGTAATTCTAAATGACATCTATTCATTAGAATTGACCCATTATTGTAGCCTTCCGGGCTACTCCTACGTCTGCTTCTTGAAAAGCAGCAAAATATCGTTGGAGTTAAGTGCAGATGTCACGTTACACAATCTCTTGTCACAAAACATATGAGGGGGTTTTACAACTGCAGTTAGGAGTTACGTCAGAGCTAACAACCTCTACGTCAACCCATCTTTTAACCCTCAGGAGGATAGATCGTCATTCTTACTTTATTTAGTTTTTAACTCCCTTTATGGGAGTTGTATGACTAAGAAATTGCCCTATGGGGGACTAAAAAGTCTATCGTCTGATGAGATGAACTCTTCCATTAGTAAAGGGAAGATGATGAAAGAACAACCTTTCTCATCTAACAAAGGTTACTGGCTCTTAATTGACACCAAACACATAAGACCTGAAATAGCTAGACTAACAGATGATCTACCCTTATGTTTACACCATAAGGAAATAAGTATTGCAGATATCTCACCATTTTGTAGGGGACTTCTGGAAACAAATACCATTACAAATCTCCCTAAAAAAAATATTAAACTGGTTGGTGATCACCTCCCATTTTTTTTTATTTAATATCTCTACACCTTTTACAGCTATTTATTGAGATAGGTCTTGAAGTAGAGACTGTACACAGCATTTATGAGTTCCACCAGTCAGATTTTATGGCAAAATTTGTTAACACTAACGTTAACAATAGAAATGCCTCCACTAGCCAGGATAGGAAAACCCTTTTCAAACTTTTAACAAATAGTGTTTTTGGTAAAACACTACTGAACCCAGCCCGTTATGCCATTGACACCAAACTAGTGACTTCTGCCAAGGTCTTTTTACGGGAGGTGAAGAATCCTCGCTTTAAACGTATGGTGCATTTAGGTGACAATAAATTATTGTCCGCCAGTTCCAGACCATTCATTAAAATTATTCATCCTAATTACATTGGCTTCCAGATTTTTGAGCTGGCAAAATACAGCTTGTACCATTTTTGGTACATGGTACTTAAGAAGCACTAGACAGATAGAGTACAACTCATATACAGTGATACTGACAGCTTTATTTTTAGTTTAAAGACGAATGACGTCTTCGAGGAGATGGGGAAAGAACCCCTTAAGTCATGGATAGATATCAGTAATTTCCCTGAAACTCACCCCTTGTATGACCCTTCTAAAAAGGGTGTTTTAGGACTTTTAATGTCAGAGTTTTCAGACCACCACATCCTTGAGGTGGTTGCACTAAAACCTAAAATATATAATCTTTTATTGCACAACAATTCCAATTCCATTACCGCCAAGGGTATCCCCCATGCTGTGCAAAAATCTTTAACACATAGACATTTTAAAGAAACACTACACAGTAATGGAGTAGTGAATACTTTTCAATATTCTCAAATTAGGAATGTAGGAGAGCAGATGGTTACAACTTTCAACACTAAGAGAGGTTTAAGTGCATTTCATGATAAGCACTTTTACCTAAATAAATACAACAGTTTAGCCTATGGACACCCAGACATACCGTTGGAGACCCTTCCCAACACTTCTCCTCGAGGGATGGACTCCGAGTGTGAAAGTGATGACGTCAATGAACCCCAAGGCGAGGAAGAACGACGCCCCACCGCTGAGAGTGAAGGTCATGACGTCAGTAGTCCCCTACCTTGGGGGGTAACACACTACTCCGTTCACACACCAGATGATGAGTCATCATCTTCAACCCAGGAGGAGGGGGAGGGGAGGTGGAGGAAGAGCCCACAACAGACCTATAGGCAAAGAGGAGAGATCTTGTTAGACGCTTTTATGAGGAATGGGTGGGGGATTTTGATTATGATATTATATAATATGCTTATGTTTAAGACCTTATGTTCTTTGTTAATATAATTTATAAAACATAACGGCTATTCCTTTTACCTTCTCTTATTCTTGAGTATATGTAACCTTGAATATGTCCCTTTAACCCCACTTGATGAGGTCTTACGGTACAGTCAAGCCTGTCAGGTGATGGATGGGATAGGGGGGACCACCCTACTGTATGAAACCTGTTTTTTTACTCCCATCCATAGAGACGCCCCTAATGAACCACTTTTTGCTGGTGGTGGTTGCAACTGGCACCCCCCCCCCCTGTGTATTATTATACATTCATATACATATCACCATAATTTTGCTGTATAAAGAACATGGTCATAACATAATGGATACGTATCTACAATGTTTTGGTGGCTGCCAAACCTACCTCTGATGACCTAATATGGATGGTTCTGTCTCACTCGCCTCTGATTCTCCATCTGTCCTGTCTATAAGTGGCTCTATCTGGCTCTAAAACCACTACTTAGCTATTCAGGCTCAGTAGTGAACACTCCATTGAAGCTGCCACTGAGTTCCTCACAGATTTCCTTATCATTTCCAGTATACTGGCCTCCCGTTTTTCGTAACCTGGTCATTCAGTCTTTCACTGGACTGAATGGTACCTTACCCAGCTTAAAGACTCATATCTCCATAACCTGAGCGTTCTCTGATATCCAGGGAGCATTTTCATATGTGTGAGAGTATGGAGCATTATCAGGTTGGCTGTAAAATTGCCATTTAAATGTGATTATTTATTTATTTATTTATTTATTCATATACAAGAAGGTACATTGGGAATGTGAGAATATATAATATGGTAATTACAATCTTGTAAAGCCACTAGTACGCGCAGCGTTTCGGGCAGATCCTTAATCTAAGAAAATTTTAAATAGGTAAATACTAGCAAAATTTATAATAAAGAAATGATAACAGTTACATGGCAAGAAGAAGAAAAAAAAAAAAGATGAGAGAAAATTGTAGGTACAGTATAATAAAGCACTTAGGTAGCTAAGATTGATTGCAATGAAAGCTTGAATGGTAGTTGACAAAAATTGGTAGGCACAATACAGCAAATGGCTAGCACATAAAGGAAGACAGCAATGAACACAATGATAGGGTTGTTTGGGTTAAATACATAAGAATTAGGAGATTGGGTAACACTAGGTACAGAGCAAAAATAAAGCTCAGTGTAGGACTAAGAAGATGAAATTAAGTACTTTTTGGTTTTGCTTTTGAATAAGGCAAAAGTTTTACAATTTTTCAATTCACTAGGGAGTGAGTTCCATAGACTAGGTCCCTTAATTTGCATAGAGTGTTTACACAGATTAAGTTTAACCCTGGGGATATCAAAGAGATATTTATTTCTGGTGTGGTGATAATGGGTCCTATTACATCTGTCCAGAGAGAGTTTCAGAGCATGGTTTGCATTTAAGAACAGGTTTTGTAAATGTAGTTGACACAAGAGAATGTGTGGAGGGAGTTAATATTTAGCAAGTTTAGGGATTTAAACAAGGGAGCTGAGTGTTGTCTGAAAGCAGAGTTAGTTATTAGTCTGATAGCAGATTTTTGCTGGGTGATGATGGGCTTAAGGTGGTTTGCAGTGGTAGACCCCCATGCACAGATACCATAATTAAGATAGGGGTAGATTAGTGCATAATAGAGAGAGAGGAGAGCAGAGTTAGGAACATAATATCTGATTTTGGAGAGTATACCAACTGTCTTAGAGACTTTCTTAGTTATGTGTTGAATGTGGGTGCTGAAGTTGAGTCTCTTGTCTAGGAATAGGCCAAGAAACTTGCCATCATTTTTATTACTGATGTTAATGTTGTCTATCTGTAGCTGAATTGCATTTGATGATTTGCTTCCAAATAAGATGTAGTAAGTCTTTTCGATGTTTAATGTTAGTTTGTTAGTTGACATCCATAAGTGGACTTTTTTTAATTCATTATTCACAACATTATTTAGTGTATGTGGGTTGAGGTCTGAATAGATAAGAGTAGTATCGTCAGCAAACAATATAGGTTTGAGAATATTAGAGACGTTAGGCAGATCGTTTATATATATAAGAAATAGAAGAGGTCCTAAGATACTGCCCTGTGGCACTCCAACGGTAATTGGTAGAGTGGAAGAAGTTGTATCATTGATGGTTACATATTGGTGTCTGTCACTAAGATAGGATCGGATGTAGTCAAGGGCAAGGCCTCGGATTCCATAATGCTGGAGTTTAAGTAAGAGGTAGTTGTGATTAACAGTATCAAAGGCTTTTCTTAGGTCAATGAAGAGTCCAATCGGAAACTCATTTTTGTCAAGGGCTGAGTAGATTACGTCAAGGAGACTAATGATTGCATCGTTGGTGCTCTTTTGGGACCGGAAGCCAAACTGGCAGGGGCTGAGTATGTCGAATTTTACGAGGTAGGAATAGAGCTGTTTGTAAATAATTTTTTCAAATATTTTTGATAGAATGGGTAGATTTGATATTGGTCTATAATTGTTTATGTCCGCCGGATTGCCTCCTTTATGGACTGGCGTTACTCTTGCTTTTTTGAGGATATCAGGGAAGGTGTGACACTCTATAGATTTGTTGAACAGTAGGGCTATGGGTGGGGCAAGGGCATGGGAGGCTCTCTTGTATACAATGGACGGAATTTCACTGGTGTTCCCTGCCTTGGTTTTTAGAGAGTGTATGATGGACACAACATCTGCCGGGCTGATTGGTGAAAGGAGTAGAGAGTTTGGATAGCTGCCTGAGAGATATGTGTTAATATGTGTCTGAGTCTGTGGGATTTTACTGGCAAGATTAGCACCAACCGATGAAAAGAAACTATTAAATTCATTTGCCATTTCTAAATCAGTTGACGGTATATCCCCATCCTTGTAGAGTTTTATTTGGTTATGTGAGTGTTGTTTAGTTCCTAGGATACTAGAGATGGTTTTCCAAGTGCTTTTCATGTTGCCTTTTGCTTCATTGAATCTATTCACATAATATGCAAGTTTTGCCTTTCTTATGATACTGGTAAGCATTGATGAGTACCTTTTAGCTACTTCCTTTGAAACTAGGCCAATCCTAAGTTTCTTTTCATATTCATGTTTCTTGTTGATTGAGTTGAGAATGCCACTTGTGAGCCATGGATTGTTTAATCTTTTGTCAGTTACTTGCTTGGTAAGAAGGGGACAATGAAGGTTGTAGAGGCTTAGAGTTTTGGAGAGGAAGAGGTTAGCTAATGAATTTATATCCCGGGTATTATTGAATTCAGAATCCCAGTTAATATTGTGAAGTGCATCTGTAAGATTGCCTAAAGCTGATTCACTGTGTAGCCTAAATGAAAGTTTCTTGCTTTTTGGTGGTGTTATGTCCATGTTCGCTATAAGAAAGGTAGGATAGTGGTCAGTTGTTCTGTCGTAGATTATACCAGATACAAGGGGAGCTGTTATGTTTGTCCATATGTGGTCCAAGGTAGTGGCTGATGTTTGAGTGACTCGGGTAGGTTTGGTGATTGTGGGGATTAGCATACAGGAGTTCATGCTGTTAAGGAAATAGTCAACTTGAGAGCAATTTTGTTGACCCAGGTCAATATTAAAGTCTCCTCCCAGAATGATGTGGTTTTTGTTGAGATTGTTGTTTATAATAAGATTCCTTAGGTTGTCTGAGAAAGAAGCTATGTTAGTATTGGGAAATCTATAGATGGCTCCAATAGTCAAGGAGGATTTAAGGGATTTAATTGTAAACTGAGCAAAAGTATATTCACAGTAGTCATCTCTGTCACTAATAATACTGTTGCAGATAAATGTATCTCGGTAATATATAGCTGTGCCACCACCTTTTTTATTAGGCCTACAGTTATGAATGGCTTTATAACCAGCTAAGTTGTAGAGTTGGGTATAGTCTTTATTTAGCCAAGTTTCTGTTAAAATAATGAACGATAAGTTAGTACCTAGTGCTGTGAGTAATGCATTTAAATCGTCAAAATGTTTACCAAGTGATCTAACATTTTGGTTGTAAACTGATAAACAGGTGTTATTTTGGAGTTTGTTTTTAGCCTGGTGTGCTGTGAAATACTTGCAATAATGATGATCAATGTGCTGGTTGGTGTAGATATGAGACAGAAGATTTTGATCAGGATCAATATCAGTGTGCATAGAGATGCAGAGGGATCACGATACAGGATACATGATATAGGAAAACACAAGAATAAAAGCAAATACAATAAAATAGTAACAATTTGGAAGTAAAATAGAGATCCAATAGATAGCCAGGAAGGACACAGAAGTTAGATAAAATAAAAAAAAAAAAAAAACAGTAGGGACTGACAATATAAATGTAAAATAAAAAATAATAAGAAAAATAATAATCATAAAGTAAAATGAACTTGAGGATAATTAGTTTAGTAATGGTTAATTAAAATCCTATAGTTGGTATGAACCTAAGAAAACAAAGTGAGCTCAAATAGATAATTCCGAAAAAAGAAAAAAAGATGACATGAATATCTGAGTAAATCTTGAATTTTACTCTACTATAAATCTAAGTGTAAAATAAACAGGGTGAGAGTAA
>WNGS01066882.1:0-10354 GCA_020271785.1 Procambarus virginalis | reverse complement strand
AACAGTGAACAAATACTTTGTCGGTGTTACACTATATACACAGGTTATGTATAAGTATCTGCATGTTTTGTTCACCATAACGAACCACTAAGTTGCTATTATGAGTCAAAAAGTAACGAGGAGTGACCGCCGTGTACCAGCCAGCCACTCACGCCTCCCTCAAGTCATCTGACTCGCCCACATTCTCCTCCCACAATACTGTGTTTTGCTTTTATTCACTATATACAGACGCTATATAAGTATCTACATTCGTGTTCACCATAACGAACCACTAAGTTGGTATGCTGAGTGGCAGTGGCAGCCCGCCACTGGCTGCCACTGCCACTGATGGACCTCACAGTCAGCTGATGGCTGCCGCCCTCAAGGCCACACGCACTAATATTCTCCAACAATACTGCTTGTGGTGTTATTACGCTATATACACACATTATATAAATATCTGCCGGTTTTATTCACCAAACTTGTACAAGTAACTGGTATGGTGCCAATAGTCCTTCATCGATACAATGTTGTACTATTTCATTCAACAAGATCCACTTTTTATTTGCGGCATTTAATTCTAGACCAAATTCCTTGCCTAACAATACTAAATTAGACTTGGTAAGTTTCTTTATTTCCACCAATGAAGGCTCCTCTGCCAGTCTCTGCATGTCAGATGACATCACTAAAAATTTTAGCTCCTAGCCACAGAAAAATTTAAAATTAAAATTGGAAAAAAAAAACAAAAATTTGCACGGCCCCTAACACAAGGCCACACTAACCTTAATCGTGAAGAGATCCAGTTGGGTGTCCAGTCAGTGCAATGAATGTCCTACGCCAGGTGAGCTGGACCTAGGCTAGCACACAACCGTTCTGCGGAACAAGAATTTTTTAGTTTGGCATTCAAAGATCTAATTTTTTACAATAATACAGTTCTTCCCGGACTGGCCAACCACTTGTTATAAAAATTGTGTGGCTTGCTATGGGGAACTGGTACTATTAAGGGGTAAGGGTAAGTAGAATAGAGGTATCAAGATATGGGAGAATCAAAAGGCCCGGCCCCCAAAGTAAATATCCACAGTAATAAATGCTTGCTACTAAACCCGGTTAGTCTAGGAAATGATTATTGTACTCCCACACAGGAATAAGGGATACTCTGTTCAAACTTACTTATTTATTAACCCCTTAACACCCCCCATACACAATCACACCAATAACAATTTAATACTAACTTTACCACACAATCTTACGTTAAAAGCCTTGGTCCACCTAGCAGGATACAAGGTTTTACACTGAAAGCAAGCTAGGGTAAAGCTCTACTATAACACACTAGAGTCAGCCTAGGGTAGGGGACCACGTGGTACACTGGGACCCCGTTAGCATAACAGGTAATAAAAAACTTAAATATACTTACTACACCCCAGGTATACTACTCTACACATATAACGATAGGTATGCCAGACATATACAAACTGAGTAATGGAGTACTTAACCAACTAAGTCACAGAAATAAAGAATTAAGAGGAAGGAGGAGAGCGCGTCCGAACAGCACAGCAGTCAGCAGAGAAGACCGTCTCAGTCTCGAGCCCTCCGCATGCGTGTGTGGTGCCGGGAAGAGCCCAATTGATCATACAGCTATACACATTAAAACATCTTCCCCTTATGCCTCATATTGCTACTTTCCTCATTCTACGGGTAGTTAAACTTATAACAATGTTACTTAATCCACAACAAGTTTAAGAGTCTAAATGCTTTGTGAGCCACACAAATAATCGTACTTCTGGCAGGGATGATTACAAACAGCTACATCTCTCTATGCGTGCCCTGCCATATTGTCGTTAATAAGCTCAATTTTGACCTCTGGTTTCCATCTAAAGAACCCAGAGTCGTAACACTCCTCCCCCCTTCAGAGAAAAAAAAAATGTGACTACTAGAATAGTAGTCATATTTTTTTGTAAGAGTATACAGAATAAAATGGACATCCATGACATAATAGAAAATCAACCAAACAACAATTTCTGTCAAAAAAAAATTACAAGGGAATTCTCTGAAAGAAAAACATACACCAAACAAAAAAAAAAACAAAAGGAAGTAAATAAATTGGACACGGGATATTTAATGTCACAGGAGAACCTAAAAAAAAAATAACTAAAGCATGACATTTGGTATGGCTTCCTGCGGCTCAGATGAATGTTACTCAGGCAAGCGGGACAGAGCGTCGGCTATCACGTTGAGCCGGCCCGGTAGGTGGATAATAGATAGATTAAAGTCCTGTAGGTACAATGCCCACCTGAGGATGCGCTTATTTTTCTGCTTCATCTGATTCATGAAAACTAATGGGTTATGGTCCGTGTACACTTCCACTATATTACCTGTGAGGTACACTTCGAACTTTTTGCAAGTTAGCACAAGCGCCAACGCCTCTTTTTCTATCACCGAATAATTGCGCTGCGCCTTGTCAAATTTCACAGAGTAATAATATACTGGGTGTTCCACTTTATCATCCCCAGTTTGCAACAACACTGCACCAGCACCCGAGTCAGACGCGTCAACTTGAATTTTAAACGGACGGTCGAACCTTGGACTAGCAAGCACTGGGGCGGAAGCTAAGATCAATTTCAAGTTTTTAAATGCCTCTGCACAGTCCGATGACCACTTAAATTTAACGGCCTTCCGCAACAAATCTGTGAGAGGAGTGGCCACACTGGAAAAGTTCTGACAAAAGCGTCGGTAGTACGCACACATACCGATAAATCGTTGAATGTCCTTTTTAGACCTGAGCACTGGATAGTCCAGAATAGCACTAATTTTGTCTTGTCGAGGTAACACTTTTCCTTGGCCCACTTCATAACCGAGGTACGTCACTGTGCCTTGGCCAAAATGACACTTTTTAGCATTTAAGGTTAGATTTGCATGTTTCAACACTGTGAACAACTGGCGTAACCTAGCTATGTGGTCAGCCCAATTAATATCAAAGAGCACAATATCATCTAAATACGCCCGACAATTTGGCACATTAGCGAGCAAAGAGTTCATTAGCCTCTGGAACGTGGCAGGGGCATTACGCAAGCCGAATGGTAACACTTGATACTCAAACACACCCTCGGGGGTCACAAACGCCGTTAGTTGTTTAGCACGTTCAGTGAGAGGGATTTGATAGTACCCTCTCGATAGATCGAATTTCGATACGTACGTGGCGTTCCCGATTTCGTCGATACAGTCCTCGAGACGTGGCAACGGATAGGCGTCCACTATGGTCACCTTGTTGAGCTGCCGATAATCGGTGCATAATCGCCAGGAGCCATCTGGTTTGGGGACCAAAAGGCAGGGCGAGCACCAAGAGCCCTGGCTCGGCCTGATGAGGCCGTGCTGGAGCAAGAAGTCGACCTCCTTACGGACGATGGCCTTCTTTTCCGGACTCATCCGATAGGGTTGAAGGCGAATGGGGGTGTAGTCCGTCAACTCGACATCATGGTAAATGGCATCAGTCTGGGTCGGGACCTCCCCGAACAGACTGGAGAATTCGTCAAGCAACGACTGCACCTCGTCACGTTGGGACATCTGCAAATGGGACAGTCCCTCCTCCACAGCATTCACAGAACTAGAATTATTGAGAATGAGATTAGTTGGGTCCCCAGAACAATCATCCCCTCCCTCACTGGAAATGGAAACATTGGTTAGTGCAATGGGCCTGGGGCCCTGGAACTTCTTCAGCCGATTCACGTGTACGAGCATTACCTGTTTACGCTTATCAGAGTGTCTCACTTTGTACGTGAGGTCCCCAGTCTTCTCTGTCACAATGTAGGGGCCCTCGTACTTGTGGGACATAGTGCTCCCCAGTCGAGGCTTTAGTACCAGGACAGGGTCACCGGGCTGAAATACCCGCAACTTAGCCTTGGCATCGTTCCGTTCTTTCATATTCTCTTGGGCCTTCCCAAGATACTTTAGTGCCGCAGCCTTGCAGTCCTTGAGTCTCTGGTGGTGTTGCGCAAAGAAAGCCGAACCTTCGGTTAACGTTACGTTCCCTAACAGATTCTCCTGTAACATTTGCAAGGGTCCACGAACTTTATGGCCAAAGACTAACTCAAAAGGAGAACAACCCAGTGAACTTTGCAACCCCTCCCTAGCAGCAAACAAAACATACGGCAAGTTCTCGTCCCAGAAGGTATGGGAACTCTCGCACGATGTCTTCAACATCTGCTTCAGAGTTAGATGGAACCTTTCAATGACCCCCTGACTCTGTGGATGGTATGGGCTGGAAACCTTATGAGTTATTCCATGGTCCTTACAAAATTGTTCAAAAATATCAGACTTAAAGTTAGTACCATTGTCAGTCTGTACAACCCGAGGCAGTCCAAAAGTGGAAAAAAATTGCAACATACGAGCAACAACAGTCTTTGCTCGGATGTTCCTTACAGCAAAAGCCTCTGGGTAACGAGTCGTGATACACATCATCGTAATTAGGTAAATATTACCAGACTTAGTTCTAGGTAATGGACCAACACAGTCCATTACCACATGAGAAAATGGTTCCTCCGGCACGACAATAGGCTTAAGAGGAGCTTTAGGTGGAGTCTGGTTTGGTTTCCCAACAAGTTGACAAGCAATACATGCATTACAAAATTTTGCCACATCGCTTTTCAGCTTGGGCCAGAAAAAATACTTGCAGATTTTGTGATAGGTAATATTAATGCCTTGATGTCCCCCCATAGGATCATCATGGGCAGCTGACAAAACTCTTTCTCTATAGCAGGTCGGCAACATAACCTGGTGGACTACCTCCCACTCATTTGACAAGGGAGCACTCTGAGGTCTCCATTTTCTCATCAAAATCCGATCATTGTAGTAGTACCCAGTTGCTGCGTCTACAATTTCCTCCCTAGAGACGGCTGTCTCGTGACAATCTGCAAGACTGGGGTCAGCTTTTTGTAACTCACTCAAGGAGGCATCCAGGCCTTGGTCAGATGCCATTGGCCGAGGCTCAACAGTGTTCTCCACCTCCCCACTACTCTCGGTAGGCGGCAGTGGCAGGCTCTCCACAATGTCCTCGGCCCTGTCATCGAGTCGGGCCATGAATGTGTCCGCAAGGTCCACTGGGCTTTCACCACTCGGAAGGTCCCTCGTGTCCTTGGGATTTACCACCTTGGCAAGCACAGGGCTGCCCTTACATTTAAGTCCCATAGACCTAGTCACCACGCACGCAGGGTACACAACATTATCCTCTGCGGTGGGTGAATCCAGGCAAACCTTTGGGTTAGGCAACATAACAGGCAGTCTGGAGTCCCCTACCTTATCCCCGGCTAAATCATTACCCAATATTACATCAACATTAGGGAAAGGTAGGTACGAAGTGACTCCGACTGTACAAATACCCTTGTGGAAATCAGATTCCAGGGTAACCTTACGGAGGGGTACTGCTCGAGTATCACTAGTGACACCCTCGACCAGTACCACCTCTCCAGTGTCGAGAGTATTGGCACCTTGCAAAGCACTCTCTAAAATTAAAGTCTGGATGGCACCGGTGTCTCGGAAGATCACCACGTCCCTCCAGGAAGAACCCTCAGACAAAAGTAGTCTCCCTTTCGATAAGAATGGGGTAAGCAGGTCCAACCACTGTGGGTTGGAAGTCTTACTCCCTAACCCTTCAGAAGGCCTCAAGCCCTGTGTCACAACGAGAGCATTGGGTCTTTTTTCCGGGTACAGTTGCCAACAACGGCTAATATGGTGGGTTGAACTTTTACAATGACCACAAAACGTCGGGGAGAAGAGACATTACTAACCGAATTACCCTTCGGTTCACTCTTTAGTGTCGTGGGGCTAAACAATTTAACAGGGTTAGTTATGTCTGAAACAGAAGGTGCATTAGGTAAAGGTTTAGAATGAGCTGGTCTGGACTGGCTGTGGGTATAAGTTTTGCTACTCTGTGGGGTAAAATTATTTTTATTGGGCCTTTTGCCCGCCAACTGGTAGTTTTCTGCCATCTTGGCCAAATCCCCTATTTTAGAATTTAACTCTACCCTTCCTCTTAAATACTGAGCTACCATGTCTGGCATACTATCTATAAATTGTTCCTTTAAAACTAGGTCTTTTAATGCCTCGAATGTTTCGGCTTTAGCCGAGCGAATCCATTTATCAAACAGCCTACTTTGATCAGTCGCGAATTCCGTGAACGGTTGGTTGTGTGTAGGCCTAAGGTTGCGATAAGCTTGGCGGTGAGCTTCAGGAGTAATTTCATATGCCCTCAAAATTCGTTCCCTGACTTTATCATATTCAAAACACTCGTCGTCAGGCATATTAATAAAAATATCTTGGGCTTTACCCCTGAGTCTTCCCTGTAGGATTTTCACCCACTCTTCCTTTGGCCAGGTCATGGACAGGGCCAATCTCTGAAAATGGTTGAAAAACCTTTCAGGATCCGACTCTGAAAATTCAGGCAAGTTATGCTTCTTCTCATAATGCCTGGGGTTTGAATCCCCGGTAGGTGGAGGTCTAGGGGCAGTCGCTCTAATTCTAGCCTCCTCGGTTTTGAGTCTTTGCTCCTCTAATTTTATTCTTGCTAACTCTAGAGCTAACTCTCTCTCTGTATGAGCTGCACTTTCTGTTTGGCTAGGCTGGCATAAAGGAGTATCCTCTGCCAATAGTCCTTCATCGATACAATGTTGTAGTATTTCATTCAACAAGATCCACTTTTTATTTGCGGCATTTAATTCTAGACCAAATTCCTTGCCTAACAATACTAAATTAGACTTGGTAAGTTTCTTTATTTCCCCCAATGAAGGCTCCTCTGCCAGTCTCTGCATGTCAGATGACATCACTAAAAATTTTAGCTCCTAGCCACAGAAAAATTTAAAATTAAAATTGGAAAAAAAAACAAAAATTTGCACGGCCCCTAACACAAGGCCACACTAACCTTAATCGTGAAGAGATCCAGTTGGGTGTCCAGTCAGTGCAATGAATGTCCTACGCCAGGTGAGCTGGACCCTAGGCTAGCACACAACCGTTCTGCGGAAACAAGAATTTTTTAGTTTTGGCATTCAAAGATCTAATTTTTTACAATAATAGTTCTTCCCGGACTGGCCAACCACTTGTTATAAAAAATTGTGGGTTGCTATGGGGAAACTGGTACTATTAAGGGGTAAGGGTAAGTAGAATAGAGGTATCAAGATATGGGAGAACAAAAGGCCCGGCCCCCAAAGTAAATATCCACAGTAATAAATGCTTGCTACTAAACCGGTTAGTCTAGGAAATGATTATTGTACTCCCACACAGGAATAAGGGATACTCTGTTCAAACTTACTTATTTATTAACCCCTTAACACCCCCCATACACAATCACACCAATAACAATTTAATACTAACTTTACCACACAATCTTACGTTAAAAGCCTTGGTCCACCTAGACAGGATACAAGGTTTTACACTGAAAGCAAGCTAGGGTAAAGCTCTACTATAACACACTGGAGTCAGCCTAGGGTAGGGGACCACGTGGTACACTGGGACCCCGTTAGCATAACAGGTAATAAAAACTTAAATACTTACTACACCCCAGGTATACTACTCTACACATATAACGATAGGTATGCCAGACATATACAAACTGAGTAATGGAGTACTTAACCAACTAAGTCACAGAAATAAAGAATTAAGAGGAAGGAGGAGAGCGCGTCCGAACAGCACAGCAGTCAGCAGAGAAGACCTCAGTCTCGAGCCCTGCCGCATGCGTGTGTGGTGCCGGGAAGAGCCCAATTGATCATACAGCTATACACATTAAAACATCTTCCCCTTATGCCTCATATTGCTACTTTCCTCATTCTACGGGTAGTTAAACTTATAACAATGTTACTTAATCCACAACAAGTTTAAGAGTCTAAATGCTTTGTGAGCCACACAAATAATCGTACTTCTGGCAGGGATGATTACAAACAGCTACATCTCTCTATGCGTGCCCTGCCATATTGTCGTTAATAAGCTCAATTTTGACCTCTGGTTTCCATCTAAAGAACCCAGAGTCGTAACACTCCTCCCCCCTTCAGAGAAAAAAAAATGTGACTACTAGAATAGTAGTCATATTTTTTTGTAAGAGTATACAGAATAAAATGGACATCCATGACATAATAGAAAATCAACCAAACAACAATTTCTCTGTCAAAAAAAATTACAAGGGAATTCTCTGAAAGAAAAACATACACCAAACAAAAAAAAAAAACAAAAGAAGTAAATAAATTGGACACGGGATATTTAATGTCACAGGAGAACCTAAAAAAAAAATAACTAAAGCATGACATTTGGTATGGCTTCCTGCGGCTCAGATGAATGTTACTCAGGCAAGCGGGACAGAGCGTCGGCTATCACGTTGAGCCGGCCCGGTAGGTGGATAATAGATAGATTAAAGTCCTGTAGGTACAATGCCCACCTGAGGATGCGCTTATTTTTCTGCTTCATCTGATTCATGAAAACTAATGGGTTATGGTCCGTGTACACTTCCACTATATTACCTGTGAGGTACACTTCGAACTTTTTGCAAGTTAGCACAAGCGCCAACGCCTCTTTTTCTATCACCGAATAATTGCGCTGCGCCTTGTCAAATTTCACAGAGTAATAATATACTGGGTGTTCCACTTTATCATCCCCAGTTTGCAACAACACTGCACCAGCACCCGAGTCAGACGCGTCAACTTGAATTTTAAACGGACGGTCGAACCTTGGACTAGCAAGCACTGGGGCGGAAGCTAAGATCAATTTCAAGTTTTTAAATGCCTCTGCACAGTCCGATGACCACTTAAATTTAACGGCCTTCCGCAACAAATCTGTGAGAGGAGTGGCCACACTGGAAAAGTTCTGACAAAAGCGTCGGTAGTACGCACACATACCGATAAATCGTTGAATGTCCTTTTTAGACCTGAGCACTGGATAGTCCAGAATAGCACTAATTTTGTCTTGTCGAGGTAACACTTTTCCTTGGCCCACTTCATAACCGAGGTACGTCACTGTGCCTTGGCCAAAATGACACTTTTTAGCATTTAAGGTTAGATTTGCATGTTTCAACACTGTGAACAACTGGCGTAACCTAGCTATGTGGTCAGCCCAATTAATATCAAAGAGCACAATATCATCTAAATACGCCCGACAATTTGGCACATTAGCGAGCAAAGAGTTCATTAGCCTCTGGAACGTGGCAGGGGCATTACGCAAGCCGAATGGTAACACTTGATACTCAAACACACCCTCGGGGGTCACAAACGCCGTTAGTTGTTTAGCACGTTCAGTGAGAGGGATTTGATAGTACCCTCTCGATAGATCGAATTTAGATACGTACGTGGCGTTCCCGATTTCGTCGATACAGTCCTCGAGACGTGGCAACGGATAGGCGTCCACTATGGTCACCTTGTTGAGCTGCCGATAATCGGTGCATAATCGCCAGGAGCCATCTGGTTTGGGGACCAAAAGGCAGGGCGAGCACCAAGAGCCCTGGCTCGGCCTGATGAGGCCGTGCTGGAGCAAGAAGTCGACCTCCTTACGGACGATGGCCTTCTTTTCCGGACTCATCCGATAGGGTTGAAGGCGAATGGGGGTGTAGTCCGTCAACTCGACATCATGGTAAATGGCATCAGTCTGGGTCGGGACCTCCCCGAACAGACTGGAGAATTCGTCAAGCAACGACTGCACCTCGTCACGTTGGGACATCTGCAAATGGGACAGTCCCTCCTCCACAGCATTCACAGAACTAGAATTATTGAGAATGAGATTAGTTGGGTCCCCAGAACAATCATCCCCTCCCTCACTGGAAATGGAAACATTGGTTAGTGCAATGGGCCTGGGGCCCTGGAACTTCTTCAGCCGATTCACGTGTACGAGCATTACCTGTTTACGCTTATCAGAGTGTCTTACTTTGTACGTGAGGTCCCCAGTCTTCTCTGTCACAATGTAGGGGCCCTCGTACTTGTGGGACATAGTGCTCCCCAGTCGAGGCTTTAGTACCAGGACAGGGTCACCGGGCTGAAATACCCGCAACTTAGCCTTGGCATCGTTCCGTTCTTTCATATTCTCTTGGGCCTTCCCAAGATACTTTAGTGCCGCAGCCTTGCAGTCCTTGAGTCTCTGGTGGTGTTGCGCAAAGAAAGCCGAACCTTCGGTTAACGTTACGTTCCCTAACAGATTCTCCTGTAACATTGCAAGGGTCCACGAACTTTATGGCCAAAGACTAACTCAAAAGGAGAACAACCCAGTGAACTTTGCAACCCTCCTAGCAGCAAACAAAACATACGGCAAGTTCTCGTCCCAGAAGGTATGGGAACTCTCGCACGATGTCTTCAACATCTGCTTCAGAGTTAGATGGAACATTTCATGACCCCCCTGACTCTGTGGATGGTATGGG
>WNGS01066881.1:0-14785 GCA_020271785.1 Procambarus virginalis | reverse complement strand
AGAGTACCGTTCCTTGTGCTCTGTAAAGCAATAGTAAACTCCCTACCTGAGCAGTTAATCATGAACTTTGAACAAAGGCTTAGGGGTGCAGGGAGTGTCACCACTGTGACGAGAACGGCTATGCACGTCCCGAATGTAAACTCAGTTCTGGATGCGAAAGGATCTGTAGTCCAATACTTTCTCCTAAGTTCGTACTACAAAGTGGAACACAATAGCTCAAAGACAAATCAAAGTACCAGATAAGTACCCGAGGGGGTGATCTGCCTGAGTAAGTCCTCTCTGTTGGGACAAAATTAATGGACAAAAAGCCATAGCAATAGCTTAGAAGACTAACCATTGCGGGCATGAATTTGCTCATAAAACATCACGTAATCAAAGTCAATCTAATAAACAGATCACAAATTGCTACACCTATAAAGTAGATGTGTTCAGTTACCAGTTTGTAAATCTTAAAATGAATTCTGAAAAAATGCAAAGTATAAAAGTCAAGCATAACAACTAAACACAACATTAAGCAAGGGGTACTGGGAACAGCTCCTTGAACAGCTACTGGGACAGTTCCTGGGACAGTTCCTGGGACTGTTCCTGGGACAGTTCTGGGAACAGCTCCTTGAACAGCTCCTGGGACAGCCCTGGGACAGTTCCTGGGACAGCTCCTGGGACAGTTCCTGGGACAGTTCCTGGGACAGTTCCTGGGACAGTTCCTGGGACAGCTCCTGGGACAGCTCCTAGGACAGTCCTGGGACAGCTCCTGGACAGCTCCTGGGACAGTTCCTGGGACAGCTCCTGGGACAGCTCCTGGGACAGTTCCTGGGACAGTTCCTGGGACAGCTCCTAGGACAGTTCCTGGGACAGTTCCTGGGACAGTTCCTGGGACAGCTCCTGGGACAGTTCCTGGGACAGTTCCTAGGACAGTTCCTGGGACAGCTCCTGGGACAGTTCCTAGGACAGTTCCTGGGACAGTTCCTGGGACAGCTCCTGGGACAGTTCCTGGGACAGCTCCTGGGACAGTTCCTGGGACAGTTCCTGGGACAGTTCCTAGGACAGCTTCCTGGGACAGTTCCTGGGACAGTTCCTGGGACAGTTCCTAGGACAGCTCCGAGGACAGCTCCTGGGACAGTTCCTGGGACAGCTCCTGGGACAGTTCCTGGGACAGCTCCTGGGACAGCTCCTGGGACAGTTCCTGGGACAGTTCCTGGGACAGTTCCTGGGACAGCTCCTGGGACAGCTCCTAGGACAGTTCCTGGGACAGCTCCTGGGACAGCTCCTGGGACAGTTCCTGGGACAGCTCCTAGGACAGCTCCTGGGACAGTTCCTGGGACAGTTCCTAGGACAGCTCCTAGGACAGTTCCTGGGACAGTTCCTGGGACAGCTCCTGGGACAGCTCCTAGGACAGTTCCTGGGACAGTTCCTAGGACAGTTCCTGGGACAGTTCCTGGGACAGCTCCTGGGACAGCTCCTGGGACAGTTCCTGGGACAGTTCCTGGGACAGTTCCTGGGACAGCTCCTGGGACAGTTCCTGGGACAGTTCCTGGGACAGCTCCTAGGACAGCTCCTGTGACAGTTCCTGGGACAGCTCCTGGGACAGTTCCTAGGACAGCTCCTAGGACAGCTCCTGGGACAGTTCCTGGGACAGTTCCTGGGACAGTTCCTGGGACAGCTCCTGGGACATTTCCTGGGACAGTTCCTGGGACAGTTCCTGGGACAGTTCCTGGGACAGTTCCTGGGACAGCTCCTGGGACAGTTCCTGGGACAGCTCCTGGGACAGTTCCTGGGACAGTTCTGGGACAGCTCCTGGAACAGTTCCTGGGACAGTTCCTGGGACAGCTCCTGGGACAGTTCCTGGGACAGCTCCTGGGACAGTTCCTGGTACAGCACCTGGGACAGCTCCTGGGACAGTTCCTGGGACAGTTCCTGGGACAGCTCCTGGGACAGTTCCTGGGACAGCTCCTGGGACAGCTCCTGGGACAGTTCCTGGGACAGCTCATGGGACAGTTCCTGGGACAGTTCCTGGGACAGCTCCTGGGACAGTTCCTGGGACAGCTCCTGGGACAGCTCCTGGGACAGCTCCTAGGACAGGCCCCCAAATTTATGTGACGGGTTGTGGTATCGCAGCTATACTGAACCAAGATGGTATGACTCTCCCTCGCACAAATAAAAAAATGCTGCTATTGGCCTTGCAGTGTGCAAGTCGCAGGTGGAAACAAATGAAAATCATCAAATAAATAATTAAAACAATTTTCTGAAATATTGATGAACAAAAATGACACATGACAATACTAGACTATTATTGTATAACAAATCAAATAAGTAAATTAAAGTTTATCTCTAATACAAAGCAAAAAGATATACTGGTGTACTGAAGACAGCTACCATACCACCACGGCATCAGACACACGGCGTTGGCTGAAGGCAGACGACGTGTGAGAGAGACCAAGGTGTTCCAAGAACACTGCGAGAGAGAGACTGCCTCTCCAGGTAGGAGAGTTTATATATAGTCCTTTATATAGGACTATATAAAGCCCTTTATATTGTCCGGTGGTGATGATGTCAGGTGTCAATGCAAGGTGGACATCTGGTCAACTAACAAACTGTGGCTGACGTGGTGTGGTTTGTGGCTGGCGGTGCCTTTGGTTTGAGCTGCACCACTGCCAGTTGAAGGTGGCTAACTACTTGTTTGTGGGGGCAAACTACCGGTTAGCAGAGATGCCTGGCTTGCCACTGAGTCGTACCAGGCGGTGCCAGGCCCTTGGGGGTACGGAGAGGTGGCAGGACAGACTCATCTGGTCTGGTGTAGATGTAGACTTCCAGTGCAGAGGCAGTGAAGGTGAAGGGAAAAGGCAGTTCCACTGCTATGCGGGGGATTCACGCGACAACATGAAAACACTACACCACAAGGGGGCATTCTAAGCCCCCTTCTCTTCAACTGTTTAATGGAAATAATTATGAGGCTGGAACTCCCACACCACTGCAGGCTGCTAAACTACGTGGACGACTTTGTCATCATCATAAAAGGAAGGGATCCTGCACACCTTGCAACCAAGTGCTCAGACTTGACCAGTGAAGAGACAAAGCAGATTGGTATAAAACTCAACCCCACTAAAACAAGGCCGTGCCCATAAAAATAGTGAAGCCCAACAACCAATTCCAAGTACAGGGTCAACGAATTGAATGAGTGAACACTTATCAGTATCCAGGAATAATTCTGTACACATATATTTTAATGCTGAGATCATTTATTGAGAGAGAGAACTGTGGCGCGGATAACACTCCTCAGGTCGCTAACCTCCCTCTCTGGAGGAGCCAATCTGCAAGTCCTTCGCACATACTATATACAGGCAACCAGATCAGTGATCGACTTGGCTGCACCTGTACTCACAAGCCTATCACAACAACAGTGAAAAAGCTTAAGGTAGCACAAACAATGTTATGAATGATGTCCTGGAAGCTCCTATATGGACCAGGGTTGAAACTCTAAGGCTGGAAACCGGTTTGTCCTCTCTTCAAGAATCAATATCTCAAAGAACAGCTACGATTATCAGTGAGATAATTGTTTTCCCTGCTCCAGTCCCAGTAAAATAGGCCTTGGTGATTCGACTGCACCAAAACAACGGAAATTCTTGGGCTAACAAAGCGGGAGAAGTCCTAAACAGACTACAGTTAAAAAACATGATCCTTGATAAAGTAGGTGAACATATACACCCAAACTACCTTGTTCCTTACCGTGGGAGGAGCCTACTTTCAAAATAATAATAGAAGGTGTTCCGATGAAAAATCCTGACTATGATAAAACAATCTTAAGGTGCATAATAGAAAAGCAAATAACCAGCATTGCAGTAGCAGGATTCACTTACATCTTCACAGATGGATCAGTGGACACAGCATATGAGAGTGCTGGACCTGTTCTTTGCCGGATATCGTACAGGCATATTGGAGACAGGGAGGATCAGTATCATCAACCCAAACTGGGCTGTTTGCAATACAGCAGGCATTCACATATGTGATTGCACAAAACACTATAAATGCAATCATACACAGACTCAAAAGCTGCACTTCAAAAATTAAGAAAGAAAAACAGTGGAAAGGAAACGTGGAAATAATTACAACCATTTTGTATCTAGGAGCAGTAGCTAAAGTTTAAAGATTCAACATAACCCTAAACTGGATCTCATCCCATGTTGGAATCCCATTTAATGAGAAAGCCGATGAAACTGCTAAATTGGCAACTCGTCATCTAGTGATCCACAAAAGAATCCAACCCAGCCTAGGAACCCAAAAACCTCGGAACGCTGTTGACGAACATTAGACCTGGCAGCTAGTTGGCCTCGTAAACCCTCTGGCAGCTTCGCTTTGGCGCTGTGCCGGTGGAGTGTTCTGAGGATGTCTAATCTGATGTGCTTATGAGCTGTGGGACGCTTATTAATATACAAAAGCTGATTACACCATCATAAACCTCCTACCAAGGATAAGCACTCGGTGGTTCAAGGCACTGTGAAAGTGCGAGTGGTGAGGGAGGTAGGCGCTCTTCTAAACTCCCATTCCAGGTTCCCAAGGTCAGGCGTACGGCTGTGTGGTGGTGTTGGAAGTCGATACACCATCATACAGGCGCCATCATACATTGTCTTCCAACACGACCATCATCGACTTCCAACACCACCCCAGACCCATACGCCTGGCCTTGGGAACCTGGAACCTGCAATGAAACCTGGAACCTAAGTGGTGCGCCTAACTCCACATAAAAAAACACCATCATCAAGAAACTCGCACACCTCAACAAAGCCCATCAACAACTGAGTAGCAGAAGATTCACCCTCTGCAATATGGAATCTTCAGGCCACTAAGGGGGCATTAGGTTCCAATTTGCCTAAAAATGCAATAAATGAAAACTCGTTCGATTTCAATCAAACTTTTTGGACAAGTTGTATATGAAACGTGTTTCATCTGGTCCAAGTTTTAGCATCGAGGAATAAAAGGAAGGGATAATAAAAATACTTGATTCAAGTGTCAAATTTATATCAAAATGGTCAAAAACGATTATCAAACAAAAGTATCAACTGAAATCATATCTATGACTCTTTGCTATCACAATAGCATATATTAAAAACATATTATATTTAGTTTAATTGGAAAAAAGTTAAGTTAAAAAAAAGTTATATATATATTTTTTCAATTTTTTTCTTCTTTTTATAGGACGATTTGCATGAAACTTATACACCTGACTGCACGTAAGCCTATCTGTAAGGGTGCCAATTTTGGAGAAAATTGGTTGATGTCAACCTCAGCCACAGATTTTAGAACCTTAAACTTTATTCTTTGCTTGTTTTTTCAATTAACATAAACATTCAAATAACTTTTTCATTTTTTTTAAACTTACATGAAACTTACACAGTACATGTAGAGTGCATGTCTCTAAATTGTGTTGATAGCTTTTTTCTCTAAGTTCATTTATTGATTTTAAATAGCAATAAACATGCCATATTTGCAGAATTTTTGGGAGGAACTTTGAAAATTTGTATTAAGAAAACTAAAGATGTTTTGGAAAATATCTATCTACCAATCCTTTATTATATGCTAATGCGTTAGAAACGTGTCACAGAATAATTATATCTGAAACGTGTGTTTATTTATTAAGACTTGAAAATGTGCAAAAGTCGTTGAAAAAAAATCTCCCTTTTTATTTACGCTGAAGTACTGAAACTTGGGACAATTGCAGCCCTTGTCATATACAACTAGTCAAAAATATTGGGTGACATTGAACAACTTTTCGGTAACCCACATATTGCCCCCTAAGTTAGACAGGTAAAATATCCCGAAAGGAATCCACAGGAAAATAGCAGTACGGTTATATGGACTATGTCTAGGTTACAGATGCAAATTGGGAAATTGGCTAAGCCGGAGATTGGGAATGAATTTTCTGCCAAACAATCAGAGAGAAGCCACTACTTATCTGCCTCCTGGAATGTGAAGCAACCGTCTACCTTAAAAGAGCTTTAAGAGTCCCTGAATCTTGCAGTAACCACCCTGAAGCCATCAACACTGCCACTCCTCGAGTCAGAAAAGGTCTCAAGCAGCTGGACACCCTCATAAATACTGTCAAGCAGTATCCACCCCCACGATAGCAGGCACATAAAAAGGGCTTATGATTTAAATGCGAGCTCAACACACAGTATATCCTTTGATGACCAAAGATCACATTTACTCCAAAAAATCTACCTCTTACGGGCTATTCATGCTCGTGCCACCTCTTGGGTGGCTTAATCTTCAATCAATCACTCTCCCATCACATACGACTTGATAATGATCCAGGATGGACCGAATCGTCGTCGTTTCTTCATCTTCTGGTGTGTGGTTGGGTCACCTTCCTGGGTTTTTTGTACATTTATTACTTGTAGTTTGGTGGCCTCCGGAAACGTTCGTGTGATCTGTATGTGGTCTAGGGGAGTGGGACCTGTATATGTGAGGGCAATGGAGTAAGACATCTCACTCCGGCTAGGTGGGACCCCCAGTACAGAAGGGACTTGCCTCCTAGTGTTTGTTGTCGAGCTGCAGTTGATGTCCAGTGGGTCGGGATGATCCTGGCTGGCTGTGGAGTCGATGGCTGTCGTGAACTTTTATATTTTTTGTTTTATATTTGATAGCACAAGACACCTTTATTAAGCTAAAATATAACTTTTCATCACTGTCAGCACATTATTTGCTAAAGGTTATACAATCGTTTACACAGAATCAGAACGATTGCAGATCGATTAATCACTTAGAATAACACAATCAATGTCACTGGTATCCAGGCTGTCGCCCTACACGTAACTTCCCTCCGCAGTTGTAGTTCCGCTGATGGATGTGGGTGAGTTGGGCCTACTCCTCCTATCTCTGTCGTTGCTGTAGCTGCCCATAGTGTCTGCAGAAGAGGTGCTGCTACTGTCAATACTGGTCACAGGCCTTGGGTCTGTTGCCGTTCCGAGAGATGGGTGTGAGATTTTCTCTACGCCTACCTCCCTTAGGAGGTGGACTACAAGTTTAAAGGCTGCTCTTGGCAGTTAAGCATGAGTCCAGTAGAAAAAGGAGAAGCGGGAGCAAACCGCCAGGCTTCCACCATCAGGGGTGAAAACCTGTCCACATAGGCCGCTGGTTCCTCCTAGTTAAACATGACGTTAAAACCAATAAAGGGTAACCGACGGGTTCTCACAATCAAATTTTATATTTGATGTGGCGCTATGAATTGGAATTCGAATTCCCAAGAGCACAGCCGTCATATCAAAGATCAAAACAACAATATCAATACAACAGAACATGGGTGTGGCACAGAATAGTTGAAGGTTGACATCAAAGACCGTTTTTCTACCATATAACAATTTATTAATAACAAGAGACTAGACTACTACATTATCGAGTTTACATTTACGTTAATGTCCATCCAGTGGCACTATAACCAACAGCTAACTAGCAACCCTTGCTGTGTGGCTGCATACTGAACTAACCTGAACACAGGTGTGCCCACTGACGACGCAATATTGCAAATCAAAGAAAAATATCACAGACTAAGTTACACCACAGCGAGTGATTTAATTACGTTAATGTCCATCCAGTGGCATTTGCAACACAGCTATTCAACAGCCCCTCGAGAAATGACAGCAGGCTCCATCCTGCTGACACTTCGGGCTGACAACATGAACTAACTGAACAAAAGAAGTATCCACAGATGACACAAGCAAGCAATCAATAGTGACACGGCTTCATAGTGGCAGCTACTCTAATCACGAGCTTAAGGTCCTCCTTACAAACAGGAGAGACCCCCGTAACTAGGCGGGTAGTCCAACAGTGACTCCCCTATCACAACTAAAGTGAACAAAGTCAGGCAAGGTGGGATTCTGGGACACAGCTCCACTCATCCCTAAGTTACTTTACCCTCGTCACTAGACGATAACCAAAAGAAATTGCCTTAATCAATTACAACATTGATTATGTGAATAATGATGGAAATTGACTGATCACAGCAGTCAGCAACAAAGTACTACTTTAATCACAAACAATTGTCTCACGCTAGACAACAACATGATAGTACTCTACGTTAACACAAGTCATCTTGTCACAATAACTCAAACTCTTAAATTACATCACACTTGACTCCCTGCAAGTATTCAGCGAGTAATTCTTAATTAAGGTCAAACGGACCACTAATTACATCCCAATTGAGTTACGTTAACTAAGCCTACCCCAAGTGGGTGGCTTCTCAACAGTCTGTGTCATTAATTACTTTACTATGAGTGCTAATTACCCTAATTAACCTCGAGCAATTAATTAACTGTCACCAGGACCGATAATTAATCATACATAAATACGTCTCACTCCGCACTGCCTAAGCAGGTCTCATCAAACACTGTGAATTCACGGAAGAGGAGTTAATTACTAATTAACAATGAGTGCAACTTAATCCACTGTCACCAGACAGAATATGATTAATATAACGTATTATGCTAACCCCATGACCTCGCTTTACCGAGTCATCTGAGTCCTCAAGACTCCAGACGTTAATTACTCCACTAATTATCATGAGCCACTAATTGCCCTAACCCCAAAAGGCAATTAGTCTCGAGCAACTGACGTTAACACTATCACTGACAGACTCTGACAGATCCTCTCCCACTACGTGAATTCATGATGAGAATGCTAATTACATAATTAGCTAGAGTGGTCAATTAGTTGTCACACGGACAATTAATTGCACCGAAAACGTATTCCAACAAGCTCAAGTTCAACACTGTTCTCCCATAGCAGCTCTCACTCATTCAACAACAACAAATGTGCACCCCCCTTATCCAGTTAATTACCCCTAATTAACTCACTGAATCCTTAAGTCCTCAACACAACTTAAAGAAACAAAGTAACCCAAATGTTACATAGGTCACACATATAATGGCATGCAAAACAACAAAAATAGCACTGCCCACATACGGTTGCGACTACTGCAACTCGTTAATTACTATGCCCATGTAACCAGATCGTTCATCACGGCTCATAACCCTGTACAGCATTAAAGAACTGTTTGCCTAGGGCCATAGAATTGCTGTAATATATAGTGGGTCACCAGTGTGATCACATGATTGGCACAAGCAATAATAAAGTATTTCTCCCTTAGGACTGAAGAAATATACATATAAATTTATAATATATTTTCAAGATAAATCTAAATAATATGTACTTACAGATGATCACAATATTTCACTTATTACAATAAACAATAAGACTGTCTCTCCCAGAACAAAATACTACTAACAGCTAGACAACAAAAGACACAGACTTAGCCTCCATGTTACGTCCCCGAGTAGCAGCCAGCAACTAACGGCTGTGTGGCATCCCAACCCATAAGTCTTCTTCCTCCTCCGCTCAAAGGATGAGGGTTAGAAAACAATAACTTTTTAATAAATGAGGCTAAATCAACCACCACTGGTTCTCAAATTACATGTAGAATAAACATTAACATAATAGGTATTTCCCAAAATTAATAAGTACAATGCTAACTGCGTAATTACTGTATACACGTAATTTATGAATATAAATATTGTGACACCTGGAACACTAAACTGAACAGGTCCAGCAAACTCTCGTTCCCGAATCGAACAGGTCAAATACATGTGAGGAGACGCCACCGCTCCTATACCCCTTGACATTGCCAACACACACGATGAATATAATACATATACACATATACAGTTAATATCACGAAAGTTTATATAAATTTATTACGTAGCCAGCTATGGGTACGTAACAGCCCACACAGTAATGACACCCGGTTTTGCAACAACTCAAGGTATACCAATATTACTGCCCCTCTAATCTTGCAAACGTTGCAAAAGATCGATCGATCCCGTTGGCTTCAGCAAGACAATTTACGTTAATATAAGACACCGTCGCTCTACGCGGACAGCTGGCACTAATTCTCCCATAATTAGGCAAATTAACTAATTGCTCGCTCTCATTAAGTGACTGAGAATTTCCCTGAATACTCAAAGGGTCCCTTTAAATCCTCAACACAGTTCCTAGGACAGTAATAACGTATACCTGATAACACTGCACATAATGATACCTTCAGCATGCCCCCCATGCTAATGACATCATTAGGTAATCAGTCAGCAATCACATCTACTGACTCACCACACAACACAATACAACCACATGCAAATCAACACATAGAAATGCCTTACATAACAATGCAAATTAATCACCAGGACAATATACAGACCTCAGGATGTCCACTAATAACCCTGCCCCACGGGCCTGCTTAATTAACTCTACCCTGGCCTAATTACACCTGCGGTACCATGGCACTAACCAAGGCTGAACGATTATATAGAATCGACAGACTGGATCATTTATATGATGACCTTTCTACACTGACTGGTCCCAAACTCGAGTCAGTCTACACACAACAATATATCTACAGATGTATAAGTGTGTCCACTCACAAGATGAGTGGCGCTGCCCAATAAACTCGCCCCTCGGGGCAAAATTTAAAAAAAAAATTATAAATCTATAACTACATGATTTACTGTGGACAATATCCCTCTCCAGGTATTTCCTCTACTAGTCACCTGGACGTGCACAGACAGGTGTCTCAGCTGTTTCCCTAGCCTGGCCGGGCTAGGGGCCCACACAACTTTTCTACCATGATTTCCACTAATACTGAGACACTGTTACACTGTTCAAGTACTCACGTTTCCTTCCACACATTTTCTCATTTCCCAGGTCCTTACCACCTGGCTGTCAACACTTAGCTCGCTCCTCGTGCGTCGACAAGATGTGGCCCTAGGCTGTCCTGGGAAAGTGGCCAAGGGGGTAGCCAAAAGTGGTGGCCTAACATGTGGCCACCGCATGGCTTTCAGGAGGGTAGCCACGAGTGGCGCGTGACGTCACAGCACCCCACCCGGGCTTGCTGGTGGGTGGGGTGGGGTGGGTGGCCTGGCTGGGCTGGGGTGACGCACGGGTGGCCTGGGGGTGGCCATGTGGCGCCTGTGGGCGGCCTGGGGGTGGCCGCGGGGCATACACACATGGATGGGGAATCACTAACAACCCCATCATGCCTGACCGTGTCAACACCACATGGACGACGTCGGCGGAATTCAAAGTCCAACAGGGGCCTGTAATATCACCATAATTACACTAGGAGGCCCTGCCCATTATTCCACCCAATTGTCCATGAACATACAGGATAATCTGAGCCACCTGCTACCCCATGGGGCTCTGGTAGCTGCCCCATGGGTGATCACTGTCTCTGAGGCTGTCCTGTATTTATCAGTCCCAGTTTCACGTGAATATGGGCTTCGACACACCCAGGGTGGCAGGAGTGCCATGCAAGCAGATTAGTCTGGATAACCGCGGATTAACGGGGGTGGAGGTGGCAGCTTGCCACCTCCACCCAAAATCACTTCCTTCCCAGGTTGCTGCCCAATTCAAACTAAACTCTTGGCGGGCTAGAGAGACTCACATCCCCATATCTCCCCCCCTACCTTGCTTGACCAATCAGCAGGAAGCCGGCACGACTCCATGGTGCCGCTTCCAATCACAGACTTTGGCGCCAAAACTCGGCCTAAGGGTAGAAGTGCCTAAGCCAATCACAAGCGCCCCTCGCCTGGTGGCGTGGCGTGACGTCACAGGGAGGGGCAGGCCTAAACACCGCTCAACGTCTCCCTTGGTGGGGGGGAGGCAGCGTACCCCCACTGCCCCCCCCTCCAATCTCTAACGGTTCTTGAATCAAACCACCTCACACCTTCACTTACAAATCTCTCTGTTTCACAGGACAGGAAAATTTCTGTAATTTTCTCTACAGAGCCATCACAGACCTCTAATTAGTTTTAACTGACAGCATTTAACATAAGCTTTCATATGACACCCAACAAGTATATGTAAATTTGAAAGCTTCAGTTTCTAGAGTCCCTAGAGCGACTAGCCTATTCTAGAAACTAGGAAAACTAGCTGAGGAGATTCTACATCTCCTCACAATGGGCTGGAGAGGAGATGTGTTGCTGCAACCACAGCTGGACTGAGACTCATGGGGACAGTGCCGTCAACAGCCACAGCAGGGAAAGGAGAGTTGACTATAGGACAGAGGACTACAAGATGATAAGGACTAAAAGGAAAACAGTACAAAAAATGATAAACCAAGTCATAGGCAGATACAAGGAGGTCGAAGAATTTTGTATCAACAGTAAGAAAAACAAGTAAGATAGAATATAATGACCAGTGGTTTAATAGACAGTGTCAAGAAGCAAAAGTGAGAAGCAGGAGGGAGTGAAGGAAATACAGAGGACAAAGGAAAGAGGGAAACAAGAATGGATACAACAGAGCTAGGAATTAATATATAAATATAAGAAGAGTATTGGAAAGAAATTACGAGAACGATGTTGCTATCAAAGCAAAAAAGCAACCAAAATTAGTACGTAGTCGTATAAGAAGTAAAATGACGGTGGACGACCAAGTGACATCAATATGAAAAATGAGAGGGATTTACATTGAATGTGATGAGGAAATTTATGAGGAACTTAATGCCAGTTTCCATGGAATATTCACAACCATGCATGAGCAGCTTCCACTGTTACAAGAGGAGATGACCCTAGAAGAGATTGTCAGATATAGAGGTGACAGCAGAAGGGGTAAAGAAACAACTAGCATCACTGGATGAAACTAAAGCAATTGAACCAGACAACATATCACGATGGTTATTTGACATTCCATCAGCATTGGCACTCCAATGCTGAGGGACGTTAAAAAATCAGGTGACCTCAAAGGAAGCACTGAGGAAACAGACCGAGAACAGAAACAGACTTGGGTTCCTTGTGGTTATTCCAAGGATCAGCATCACCATGGCCCAGTCTCTGACCAGGCCTCCTGGTTGGTGGTCTGGTCAAATAGGCTGTTAGATGCGGCTGCTCGAAGTCTCACACATCAATCACAGCCTGATTGTACCCTGATGTAATAGCTGTAGTAGAGACAAAACTAAGAGGTGCGATTAGTAATGCAATATTCCAAAGGGAATGCCAGATGATGATAAATTTAAAACTTCATAGAGTAGAAGGTGTGGCCCTGCAAGTAAAAAGTATCTGGATTTTTGAGGGAATTTCTTTATAGGTGGCAAACAACAACAGGGACTGAATTATGGGAATAATTTCATGTGAGGGCGAGCAAGTGGTTGTTGCTGAAATCTACAAACCACCACAAAACCGCAGAAGACTAAAGCCGAAGTGTAAAATTAAAATCAGAGCATGTTTTAATATCCTTCATGAAGGGGGGGGGGGTTGCAGACACGGTCCCATAGACTGTAAGCAAAGCTCCCTACTAATGGGATACTTAAATCACGGCCAGATCGATTTTGAAACAATGTACACAAGAGCAGGAGATGAGATATGGAGAGCAAAGTTTGTAGAAGTAATAGAAAGGAACTTTTTGCTGGAACATGTCAAAGAGGAAACAAGGAGAAGGGGTGGTGACAAACCAGCTAGGCTAGACTTGGTCTTTATACAGAATGAAATGGACATTGAAAACATTTACCATGAAATGGCAATAGGAGCCAGTGACCACTGTGTTTTAGTATTTTAATACATAGTGATAATGAAGACCAGAGAAAGATGTAATGAAGGGAGAGCGTAAGGTTAGCATACAGTAGAGGAAAATACCAGAAGGTCAGAGAATTTTTGAAGGGAATAGAATTGAGAGGATAATTAAGAGGACAATCAACTTAAAACATGATGAACTACATAATAAAGGAGCTGAAGAAAGATTTATACCATCACTAAGAGTTCAGGGAAGCAAGACGAGCATTAGCTCACAGTTCCACAGACAGTGTCACGAAACAAAAGATGAAGCAAAAGAGTGTGGGATAAATATCGAGAACATACAACAAGAAAATCACAGTGTATAAAAAGTGGCCAGAAATGAGTACACAGACTACGAGAATGGCAGAGAAACATTACGAGAACGACATTTCTTTTCAGGCCAATTCCCAGCCAAATCTGTTCCATAGTAATATCTGGAGGACGATGACTGTTAATGATCAGGTTGTCAGACTTGACAAAGTAAGGAAGAATACAAAGAAAATAATGAGGTATGTGAGGAAATTAACAAAAGATTTCATGTAGTACGCAAGCTGAAATCTGTTTTTCCATTAGAGCATAGAGCCCAAGCCGAACGGGTAATGCCATAGAAAACCTCACTGAAATAGCATTGTCACAAAAAGTGAAGAAGCAAATACAGGAATTAGATATGACAAAAGTTGTGGGACCGAACAAAATATCGTCATGGACAACAAAAGAGGCTGCTAAAGAATGCTGCAGCCCACTTGCCATAACATTTAATTCCTCTCTAGAAACGGGAGAACTTCCTGATTGAAGGAAAATGTCTAATGTAGTACCAATCAACAAGAAATGGGAAAGCCAGAACCCGTTAAACTACAGATCTGTATCAATAACAAGTATCCCCCTGCAAGTTGCTAGAGACTGATCCAAAGCAGGGTAGTGGAACAGTTAGACCAAATTTTGTCTCGAGGCATCAGCACGGTTTTAGTAAAGGGAAAATCCTGTTTGATAGACTTGCTGCAATCCTATAACAAAATGACAGAAATCAAACAAGACAGAGAAGGGTCGGCAAACTGGATATTCCTCGACTGTATGAAAGAAAGCATTTGACACGGTCCTGCATGAATGACTTCTACTCAAATTAGAGGAGCAGGCCAGAAGTCCACATTAGCAGAATAATAACAGTGCATATACCATTCTGGCCAACATCCGTATATCCT
>WNGS01066878.1:0-11489 GCA_020271785.1 Procambarus virginalis | reverse complement strand
CACTGGCAAAAATGTGATTTAGAGCAGAGGCTTTACGGATCATCCCGTCAACCCAGCGACTACCACCTACTCGGCTTCGCCCACGGAGGGCGGTACTACTATGGAAAAATGCTCAGCATGGGGGCGGCACATTCCTGCAGATCTTCGAGACGTTCTCCCGACGCCCTGCATGGATCCTCGTGGAGAAGTTCGGCGTGCGGATGCCGTGAAGGTGCTGGACGATTTCATCGCGTGAGTTCTACCTACGAGTGCTTGCGGAGCTTGCGGGTGTTCATTGCCCTCGGTGAGCGCCTAGGCGGGCCCCTGGCCCCCCACAACTGCGGGCCCCCGCTCCTGCCTCACCTTCCTTGGACTTGAAATCGACGCCCGACGTATGGAGACAAGGCTGCCGACGACAAGAGGTACGAAGACATGACTGCAGTGGAAGATGCTCTGCGGGCCGAGAGCCTTCCCCTGCGGGACCTGCAGGGATTATCGGCAAACTGCAATTCGCCACGACAGTCATACCGGGGACCTGCTACAGAGCGCTCTTCTCCCTCGCCTTCTAAGCCTGCCTCCGGCTAGGGTGACCTATACGGGGAAGGGCAACACACACACTACGCTTGGACCAGTTAACGTTATTGCGGACGGGGATCGACATCGCGTTTGCCTCCTACAAGCACAGTGCAGGGCGTACCCCCACTTTAACCCTGAGTGCAGACCCCTACAGCAAGTACCGCCCGTACGTGCCATGGCGAAACTACTTAAGACGACGGGCCTTGGGACCAGGACCTATCTTCCTGGGCGAATCGGGCTTCCCGTCACCAGACAAGATTTCACATGGGTGCTCTGTGCCGCCGTTCGAGCTCTAGGCCTGCCTCTAAACGATTACGCTCCGCACTCCTCCAGAATCGGCAGGGCCACTCGAATGTCCAAGGATGGCCTGGCGCCGGCAGCAATCAGAGCAGCCGGCAGGTGGGAAAGTGATGCGTTCCACACCTACGTCAGGCAAGACTTCATTCCATTACCTCGATAAGTTTCTTCTGCGGCCAGCGGGCACCTCGCCCTTCGGGGGGTGGGGGACCGGCTTCGCTGGCCTGCGGAGTGGGGGTGCTGCGCCGGATCCCCAAGTCTAGGGCTGCCCGCAGCTACTTACCATATGTCAAGTGCTCACTTGTAGTGCAAGTTTGGGGTTGCAGACTTTACATGTACTGGGCACTAGCATATCATTACCCCTGGAAACTAGTAACTATTCAATGCCCTCTGTGTATACAGAATATATTTCTACATACTGTACTGGCTGTGCCACTCAATTATCTCTGGCATTGTTTTTAATTATAGCATTAAGCTGATTGCGAGTACTGCAACATTGCTTCGGCTAGCTGCCACTAGGCACGGTTAATGTCCTATGACTTATTCCCTTAGTTGCATCTTTGCAGTACTGGCATTCTACTCAGACATGTTACATGCCTTCTCTTATATTGTGGTACAGCAGTTGCGCTACTTACCATATGTCAAGTGCTCACTTGTGTGCAAGTTTGGGGTTGCAGACTTTACATGTACTAGGCACTAGCATATCGTTACCCCTGGAAACTAGTAACTATTCTATGCCCTCTGTGTATGCAGAATATATTTTATACATACTGTACTGGCTGTGCCACTCAATTATCTCTGGCATTGTTTTAATTATAGCTTTAAGCTGATTGCGAGTACTGCAACATTGCTTCGGCTAGCTGGCTCTAGACACGGTTAATGTCCTATGACTTATTTCCTTTAGTGCATCTTTGCAGTACTGGCATGCTACTCAGTCATGTTACACGCCTACTTGGATATTGTGGTACAGCAATTGCTCTGTAAACATTAGTTAATAAATTAAGGTCCCCCCACTCCTGGTTTGTTTTCTCCCCGATCAGAAATGGCCCCTGCATAATTTAAATTAAGCGGGGGAATTCTGGGAGGCGAAAACAATTACGCAGCGCTCTGTGAGAGCTGCGCGCGCCGTGGGGGGGGGGGCGCACATTTAAGCAAATGCACAAGGAGGTTTCCCTCTCACTCCTACACAGCTACGGTACGCTCCACACGAAACACCCGCCCTCCTCCCTTGACTGCAGAACATCTTGCTCTTCGAGCTCCTCACGTTTCTCCTATGCTACTCTCTAATTTGGGGGTGCTGCGCCGGATCCCCAAGTCTAGGGCTGCCCGCAGCTACTTACCATATGTCAAGTGCTCACTTGTAGTGCAAGTTTGGGGTTGCAGACTTTACATGTACTGGGCACTAGCATATCATTACCCCTGGAAACTAGTAACTATTCTATGCCCTCTGTGTATACAGAATATATTTCTACATACTGTACTGGCTGTGCCACTCAATTATCTCTGGCATTTATTTTAATTATAGCATTAAGCTGATTGCGAGTACTGCAACATTGCTTCGGCTAGCTGCCACTAGGCACGGTTAATGTCCTATGACTTATTCCCTTAGTTGCATCTTTGCAGTACTGGCATTCTACTCAGACATGTTACATGCCTTCTCTTATATTGTGGTACAGCAGTTGCACTACTTACCATATGTCAAGTGCTCACTTGTGTGCAAGTTTGGGGTTGCAGACTTTACATGTACTAGGCACTAGCATATCGTTACCCCTGGAAACTAGTAACTATTCTATGCCCTCTGTGTATGCAGAATATATTTTATACATACTGTACTGGCTGTGCCACTCAATTATCTCTGGCATTGTTTTAATTATAGCTTTAAGCTGATTGCGAGTACTGCAACATTGCTTCGGCTAGCTGGCTCTAGACACGGTTAATGTCCTATGACTTATTTCCTTTAGTGCATCTTTGCAGTACTGGCATGCTACTCAGCCATGTTACACGCCTACTTGGATATTGTGGTACAGCAATTGCTCTGTAAACATTAGTTAATAAATTAAGGTCCCCCCACTCCTGGTTTGTTTTCTCCCCGATCAGAATTGTTTATTTTTGTTCCCTGATCACGGAAAAAATAACAAAAAAATCGTAGGTAGCATATTTTAGCCGCAGTAGGGTAGGGAAGTGTGGCAAAAAAGAGGCGTTGACAGAGCCTTCGCCAGACGAGGTCTACTCCGCCCGAGCTGTCAGACGGCAGTTGCCACAAATATATTATTTCCTAATTATTTCAATGTCTCTGATTGATTTTTTCTTAGTTTTTTTGCAGTAATATTATTCCATACAGTGAATTGTGGTATATTTATATTATAAAATGTGTGAACCATCGCTGTACTCAAAATTATGGTGTGCATATAAGTGATTCAATTATTATGTTCATAAAACAATAAACAAATAGTTTTGCTGTTGTTACACTATATACACAGGTTATATATAAGTATCTGCATGTTTTGTTCACCATAACGAACTACTAAGTTGGTCTTGTGGGTCAAAAAGCAACGAGGAGTGGCCGCCACACACCAGCGAGCCACTCACTGCCACGCCCTCCCTCAACACCACCTCACTCACCCTCATTTACCTCCCACAATACTGTTTTTGCATTTATTCACTATACACAGACGTTATATATACGTATTTACATGTTTTGTTCACCATAACTGTACATCTAAGCTTGTATGGTGAGTAAACGCACAAAGACGTAGCTACTCCACAGTCAGCTGATCTGCGGCCACCCTCAAGGCCACACGCACTAATATTTCTCCTCCAACAATATTGGGTGTGGTGTTTTTATGCTATATACACACATTATATATAAGTATCTGTTTTATTCACCATACTTGTACAAATAAGCTGGTATGGTGCCCAAAGACCCTTTGTGGTCACCAGTAAACAACACGATAATTCCTGCAGACGACGCTCCTCTCACCAAAATGGCAGCTCCCAACCTACTCCTCTCGCTGTTATCTCACACTATACACACGTTATATGTAAGTATCTACATTTGTGTTCACCATAGCGAACCACTAAGCTGGTATGGTGAGTGCAGTCAATAAATGGTGGCCACACACAGTCAGAAGACGAACGCCACAATCCTCCCTCCACAGCCGTACTCCTCCCTCCATCGAGCACAGCGCTAAATATCTCCACAATCAAGCTGTTATCAGAATCCTGGTCAGTTTTATCAAATTCAGGGGGCTTCAGTAATACTATCACTGCTAAATAATAGCAGTATCACTTATATTTTGGCATTTGTAGGCGATGCTGTGGTCACAAGCTGAACAGCGGTGCTGTGAGCTCGTGCTGCGTGCGCCAGCCTTGGTGGCTGGCGCAATACTGACGTTCTCACTCTCAAGAATGTTGGGCTGGATTTTTTTTCTAGGTGGGATCTGGCAACTATCAGTCGTGGCTGTACTATAGCTGCCCCTATCCCAGGCGGGTGTTTAAATTATAGCGCTAGACACGAAATCATATATAATGATGTGCGCGATTTCGGTTTTGTCATTGATATCATTTATATATGATATGCGCGGTTTAAGGGTTAATACTTGATAGTGAAATGAGTCATCAATATTGCCTCTTTCAATTGAAATAATTACCGTAGTTGAGGTTTTTGTGGACCTAAGGAAAAATTTAATGGTCATACAGCAATTTTAATATTAATTATGATTCATAGTTTTAAAATTTTTACTCAAATGTCATATTCAATTAATAAAAAGTAAAAGTAAGATTTGATCAAATCTGCATCCGGCAAATACTGTATATAACAAAACCTTTTGTACAGTATTTATAAGGTATTGCTCCACACATAACGAGTGAAGTGACAAAACTAAGGCAAATTTTAGGTTTCATATTATTGTTTAGAGATGGGTGACTATTGGCTGAGGTAGATAATAACTACTGTAATATGGATTTCTACTTAAATGTTTTTAGTGAATTGTACTTTAATTATCAGCTTTGTAATTCAAAGCATTGTATCGGATGGAAAGGTCAAGTCCAGCGTGATCAGACATTTTTGGTCTTACAGATGGTACTTAAAGGTTCAGTACAATACAGCAACAATTCATTACGAGAGAGCAAGTGCCAAGATGCATGAAAACTTTGTAGGGGTGCCAGCACTTCTCTTCTTCTCCGAAAATGATCAATCTCCACCCCAGAAATGAATGCCAATGTGTACAAGAAATGGGAAGCAAGAAATTTCCCGGTAAGTTGATGCTTGTATAATTCTGATTAGCATATTTTTGTTTACATGCATGGGTAAAAGCTTTCTTTTCTAACAAAGGCATTCACAGACAGGCACAAACAGGTTTGCTGTGTATGCCTGAAGCTGGAGCATGGACGTTGCGAGAAGAGCTACATAATCTCACATAAATGCTACATAAATGCAAATATTGTTCTGTATACACTTTACCTGCACTTAGGAGAGTTGATGGCACATGTGGAAGGTTGTGAGGCAGAGGAAGAGAGATGTTATTCTTTAGTAGGGGAGTCCCCTGCCATTATCACAGCTTTGTTAGTGATATTTTTCAAGAAAACTTTGCACTTCCCCCATTTTTCACACATTTTTTTTATTAGAGAACTAGATTTAAACATACCATACTTGGTAGAAAGAGCAGACACATGGGCACCACTCTCATATTTTGCTGAGTTCTTTTTTTTTTATTTCAATTGTGATTCTAACTAATTTTCTTTTGGCTTGGATCTTGTCATTATCTTTTTAGGTGCCATTTACACTAACAATTAAAAAATATCCAAGAAAACACAAAGTTTAAAGAAGTCTTGTGGTGTTGTGCAGCACTAAATGACATCTACTGGGGAAACTGACTCGTCTGGGACGATTGTTTACATTTGAGTGCCAATCAAATGGTCGAGTACCGAACATGAACACAACGTTCAATTGGGGGAGCTGTTCGAGTACCGAGGTCCCACTGTAGCTGCAATATAAGAATAGATTAGACAGCAAATATCACATTACTGTTGAAGAGAGTGTTCACATGGGAACATGGTCACACACATCAGATACTCGGGTGTTTCTGCAGTGGACAAAATATGAGTTAGACCTTAATGGGGGGGGGGGGGGATGGCAGGTGGGTGGGCATTACAAGTGAAACTTAACTCTCTAGTACACAAGATACAGTATGAAAAGGAATTTATTGTGTAAGGGTTCTATCCAGGTGTACATGGAGAGAAACTAGTAAAGAAGGTAAGGTATAAATGTAAATAATCAAGAATAAGGGCAGTAGGAGTGGAGAATCAAAAAGTGAGAATGATGAAATAAATGGATTAGTATTAATATTATGTCTGTAACTTTTCATTATACTGTACTGCTTACATACCAAATTAAAAGTGGGAAGTGATGAAAAAATTACAAGTAAGTTTTGTACATACTGTATTCAAACACTGAAAGGGTGCAGTTTTGTATTCGAAGACTGATGTTGAAAAATTAACACTATCACACTCTGTTACCATCACCCGTCATCACTCATTTTTCTCACGATTCTGAGCAAGTGACTGGCTCGCGTCAAGTATTAAAATATTTGTAAAAATTCAATTTTTATCCAATCAACTTCTGGGTGACTTCAAACTAAGCACCTTTAGATTTCGCATAATTTGATACCAAAATGAAAAACTTAACACAAAAATTAATATCAGAACACTGGAAAGATATAAATAATTTTGTGGTGATGAGCGTCAAAAAGTGTCAAAATGTAAAAATATTTGTTAAAATTCCATTTATTGTTTTATTATTATGGGACTAGTTTTAAAATACGTGCCTTTATATTGCGAACAATTTGATGCCAAAACGAAGGACGTGAAGCGAAAATTGATGTTGGAAAGATAATAAATGTCAGAAAGATAAATACTTTTGTGGTCCAAATTTTAAAATATTTGCTAAAATTCCATTTATTGTTCTAATATTACGGGACTAGTTTTAAAATACGCGCCTTTACATTGCGAACAATTTGATACCAAAATGAAAGACGTAAAACGAAAATTGGTGTCAGAACACTGGAAATATGTAAATAATTTTGTGGTGGTGAGTGTCCAAAAGTTAAAATATTTGTTAAAATTCCATTTATTGTTCTATTATTATGGGACTAGTTTTAAAATACATACCTTTATTTTGTGAACAATTTAATACCAAAATGAAACATGTAACAAGAAAATTTGTTGTCAAACTGAAAGAGTATATACATTAGTCTGTAGGTGTGCCAATTGGTGCTTGTTCACGGGTAACTTGGCCGACTTTAGGCTTTATTATGGGGAGTCACGCCGGGCTTTTAGACCTTATATGCATATACCCCTGTAGAGAATTCTATTGCGAACACAATGATACCAAAACAAACGACGTAGCACAAGAAATAAGGTGAGAAAACTGAAACGAGTATACACTTTTCGGTGTCACCACATGCTCGCCCGCACCCAACGGCACATGGCATCATTTCTGCAGCGCGCACGAACGGTGCACGAGTGTTAAACACATTGGCAAAGAATATGATATGTTTAAATTAGTTTTGTGTACTATATAATTCCAATTGTCTGGGACAGGAACCCTGTACTGTACTTAGTCTTGTATTGAAGTCCCCTTAGGTTGAACTACTGACCTTTTTCCAGGATGTAGTCCACATTTGTCTAACTCCATAGTACTTATTGACTGCTAGGTGAGTAGACGCATTTGGTGGAAGAAAAAATATCCAACCATTTCTGTTCCACCTGAGGATCGAACCCGGTATCCACCTGAGGATCGAAGTGAAACTTGGGTATAGAGAGGGACTGAGTACTCAAGAATACCAAGTACTCAAGAATTGAAGTCGAGCCTGGCTTCAAGCAGGGATTGGGAAGAACAACAACTCCCGAAACCCTCTCCAGGTGTGCTCTATGTAGTGGTAATTTTTTTTCTCAGAAAAGTAGTTGGTATAATAGGGATGAGTATAGTAATAAGGAAGTAGATGAAATATGTGATATGAAAGAAGTGAGGAAATGAAATGTGGAATGAATGAAGTGTAATTCACTTCAATGTTTTCAACATGTTAATAGAATGCCTTAGATTTGTTTAACAAGAAGGTTGTACAGTGGTGAAATGTGTATGGTTATATGGTAGAAAAAGGTGACCAGTGTCTTGGAAGAGGAAAGTGGAACAATATATGATAGTCGGGAAAGAGTTAGGGAGCTTGAAAGAGTGAAGGGTTTGTAGTGATAGATAAGGTATAAAGGCATATTTAGTACTCTTGAAACATCATGGAAAGATGCTGGATTCTAAAATGCCTTTATTTTAATGGAGAAATTGTGTTCACAGGTGTATATAAAGTGCTGGAAAGATTCAACTCATGTCAGCCATTACATGAAATACCGGACAGAATATGAAGAGGAAGTGGCTGCATTTTTAGAGCGCATTGGAATAATCGAGCCAACCAGACAACGCGCTTCATCCTGCTGAAGGGCCAAGGGTCATTTTTATTTACAGTTTTATTGGTATTGTAGAATAGCATAGATAAATTTTATGCAATATACTGAACTTTATTTTATTTTTATTTATTTATTTATAATACATGTTTTTAAACAAGGTAGTATAGAATAAAATAGCCAATATACATTAATGCAAGGGCTAGTTACTGCATCACAAATATACATGTATTAAAGATGTGTACCATAACTGATGACTGGGGGAAAAAAATATGCATCAGTGACAAAAGAAATTACATGCATTGTCTTATGTAACTGACAGGTGTTTACATACATACATACATACATACATATATATATATATATATTATATATATGTATATATATATATATGTATATATATATATATGTATATATATATATATGTATATATATATGTCGTACCTAGTAGCCAGAACACACTTCTCGGCCTACTATGCAAGGCCCGATTTGCCTAATAAGCCAAGTTTTCCTGAATTAATATATTTTTCTAATTTTTTTCTTATGAAATGATAAAGCTACCGTTTCATTATGTATGAGGTCAATTTTTTTTTATTGGAGTTAAAATTAACGTAGATATATGACCGAACCTAACCAACCCTACCTAACCTACCCTAACCTATCTTTATAGGTTAGGTTAGGTTAGGTAGCCAAAAAAGTTAGGTTAGGTTAGGTTAGGTAGGTTAGGTAGTCGAAAAACAATTAATTCATGAAACTTGGCTATTAGGCAAATCGGGCCTTGCATAGTAGGCTGACAAGTGCGTTCTGGCTACTAGGTACGACATATATAATATATATATAATTATATATATATATATATATAATATATATATTATATATATATATATATATATATATATATATATATATATATATATATATATATATATACACACACACATTTGTTGCATTCTTGCATATATGCAAACATTACAGTCTTTGCATGGATGTCACGGCTGCAGGATCTCGCCAGCACTTTGTATATGATGAAGATCAGTCATGAACTGTGTCTCTTGAAAAGTTCCTGCCTTGGTGTTAGTGTATGTAAACAAATTGTTTTCATGTTAAATGGTATATACAGGATCATTTTCCTAATCATTCAGCATGACAAACTAGTCAAGATACCTATATGAGACAGTAGTTTTATGGAGGAGTTTAATGGAATATGAGTGAGAGTATCCAAAGTACAGTATAAATTTTACTTTGATCTCAAGTTGTAATTTTCTATTCAGTTTCTTTCATTACCTGCTTTCAAGGAGTTATTTTACCTTTGTGATTGTCTTAGGTGTTGTCATCTTGTGTATAATTCTTTAAAGTAATAATTTTGCTTACAAACAATTTGTATAGATACGGATTACTTTTTAAATACAAATTATAATTAGTGTATATGATGATTTGAATTTTAACACTTTAAATTTACCAAACGAGAAGCTTGTATAAATACTTTTGTATTTGTAGAGAAGAATGTTTGTGGCCAGATATTTGTAACTACAGCTATTATTAGCAGTCTATTAGCTACTTCAAAGCAATAGGTATTAAGTAAAATACAAACATGTTTGTTATTCTGAAATTTTAAGTACTCTAAACAAATTCATTAAATGAGAAGTTGAAGGATGCCTTTAAAAATATGAAGTATTTGAAGCAAATAATTTATATTAGAACTACTACTGTGCTGTAAGTCATTTTTCAATGTTAATAAAATAGTATATATTGTATGCATGAATATTAAATCACTACAGTTCCTCATCTGCAGTGACTTTAAGTTTTTTATAAAGTTCTTTCTAAGAGCAAGAAATTTCTTTTAAGCGAGACTGTGGCACATATTAAAAAAAATGTTGTACATATTAAATATGCAAAGTTTTATAAATACATTTTGTAATTCACACTATATTATGACACGCACCATCACTCAAGCCATCATAAAAGTTTACATAATATTGAAAGATCTATTACCCCTTTCCCTTTTCATTAATATATATATAATAATAGTACAGTACTGTAATTTAAATATAAAGCCTCATAGCCCACCTTCATGTGCATTATGATGTCATTATTTTGCAAAGAATGTAAACATCTCTCGAAGTAAAGTAGTATATAAACACCTTAAAAATGCTCTAATTATAGGTTGATAATTAGAAAGAAATGGCATTGTTATTTGTAAGCTATCTTACATAGCCTTCCCAGTTTGGTGCCTTCTATTGATAATTACTTACTTGTAAACTATCAATTCTATATTTGGTTGATCAAATAATTTTTCTGAAACCTGTCAGTTTTAAGACTAGGCAATGATTAGATCTTATATGTATAAAAGGGATATTAAATGGGGCACTGTGTGAACATTCTGTGTTGAGTGTTGGGTTCTCTTACACTTGAGGACCCAATACTCAGGTCCTCAAGGGTAAAATTTTCATATATTGCCCATAAAATGCCATATTACATAACTGTAAATGTGTAACACTGTAAGCCTTTGTCCTTGTGTTTGTAGATAATTCATTATATTGTACTGAAGAAATGAAAGGCACTAAACAGAATTACTGTATCATTAAGCAGAAAATGCCATATTTATTGCAGTACTGGAAGTTATTGTATGGTGAGAATGACATTGTAAACTGATAGGCAGTTTGCCTGTGGTTTACTTGTTATAGTTTGTATTTATCTCATATTTTATATTTTCATATATATTTTTCTCCATTCACATGTAATCTCATTACTGTCACACTTTATTGTATTTAACCACCAAAAACAAGTGATGTTTCCTGATAAGAGTAGCATAACCAAATGTCCACAACTCTTGGACTACCATGTCACCAAGGTCTGCTGATCTTGCACTACCACTAGCAAGGCCACAAGGGTCCACCGATCTTAACACTTTCGCGCTTAGCGGACGCCCGTTAGCGTCCAATCTTTTTCACCTGATTCTGCCTCTGGACGCTGGCTGGGCGGAAATGGTTAAATAATTATATAAATTTTATTTATTATGCGTTTATTTTAGTTAGTCTCAAAGTCTCCAAATGTTCACCATGAAATTTACGTTCTTTTAATAACCAAAGAGCTTATTAAGAAAACGGCATGGCAGTGATTCATCTGGTATAACAATTGTATGGCGCCGATATGCCGCCGCGGGTAACACTTCAGCCACTTCC
>WNGS01066877.1:2500-20695 GCA_020271785.1 Procambarus virginalis | reverse complement strand
GTCCAGATGGAGTTTCACCATGGGTTCTGAGAGAATGTGCACCTGAACTCAGCATTCACTTCAACTGATTTTTCAGGCATCCCTGTCTACAGGAGCTGTAGCTGATGTGTAGAAAAAAGGCTAATCATAGTTCCAATCTACAAAAGTGGAAGCAGGGAAGATCCCCTTAATTATAGACCTGTATCAAGTGTAATAGTCAAAATATTGGAAAAAATGATTAAAACTAAATGGGAAGAAAACCTGGAGAGAAATGATATAATATCAGACAGACAGTATGGTTTTCGATCTGGAAGATCCTGTGTAACGAACTTACTCAGTTTTTATGATCGAGCAACAGAGATATTACAGGAAAGAGATGGTTGGGTTGACTGCATCTATCTGGACCTAAAAAAGGCTTCGACAGAGTTCCCCATAAGAGGTTGTTTTGGAAACTGGAACATATTGGAGGGGTGACAGGTAAGCTACTAACATGGATGAAAAATTTCCTAACTGACAGAAAAACGAGGGCCGTAATCAGAGGCAAGGTATCGGATTGGAGGAATGTCACAAGTGGAGTACCACAAGGTTCAGTTCTTGCACCGGTAACGTTCATTGTCTACATAAACGATCTACCAGTGGGAATACAGAATTACATGAACATGTTTGCTGATGATGCTAAGATAATAGGGAAGATAAGAATCCTAGATGATTGTCATGCCCTTCAAGAAGACCTGGACAAAATAAGTATATGGAGCAATACTTGGCAAATGGAATTTAATGTGAATAAATGCCATGTTATGGAATGTGGAATTGGAGAACATAGACCCCACACAGCCTATAAATTATGTGAGAAATCTTTAAAGAATTCTGACAAAGTAAAGGGATCAAGTGGTGTTTCTAGATAGAAAACTATCACCTGAGGACCACATTAAGAACATTGTGCGAGGAGCCTATGCTACACTTTCTAATCTCAGAATTGCTTTTAATTACGTGGATGGCAAAATACTAAAGAAATTGTTCACGACTTCTATTAGACCAAAGCTGGAATATGCAGCGGTTGTGTGGTGCCCATATCTTAAGAAGCACATCAACAAACTGGAAAAGGTGTAACGACATGCCACTAAGTGGCTCCCAGATCTGCAGGACAAGAGCTACGAGGAGAGGTTAGAGGCATTAAATATGCAAAAACTAGAAGATAGAAGAAAAAGAGGCGATATGATCACTATGTTCAAAATAGTAACAGGAATCAATAAAATTTATAGGGAAGAATTTCTGAGATCCGGAGCTTCAAGAACAAGAGGTCATAGATTTAAACTAACGAAACAAAGCTGCCGGAGAAATATACGAAAATTCATTTTTGTAAACAGAGTGGTAGACGGTTGGAACAAGTTAGGGGAGAAGGTGGTGGAGGCCAAGACCGTCAGTAATTTCAAAGCATTACATGACAAAGAGTGCTGGGAAGACGGGACAACCACGAGCGTAGCTCTCATCCTGTAACTACACTTAGGTTATCTATCTTGAGGTTATCTTGAGATGATTTCGGGGCTTTAGTGTCCCCGCGGCCCGGTCCTCGACCAGGCCTCCACCCCGAGGAAGCAGCCCGTGACAGCTGACTAACACCCAGGTACCTATTTTACTGCTAAGTAACAGGAGCATAGGGTGAAAGAAACTCTGCCCATTGTTTCTCGCCGGCGCCCGGGATCGAACCCAGGCCACAGGATCACTTGTCCAGCGTGCTGTCCGCATCGGCCGACCGGCTCCTGTAATTACACTTAGGTAATTACACACACATACACAATGTACTAGGTTCCTTACCCAGGCCCTGGCATGGGTAAGGAACTACCTAACAGGAAGGAGTCAGAGAGTTACGGTAAGGGGCGAGAAGTCGAACTGGCGAACAGTAACGAGTGGAGTACCCCAAGGATCGGTGCTGGGACCAATTCTATTTTTAATATATGTTAGCGACATTTCTACAGGAGTAGAGTCCTACATGTCCATGTTCGCAGATGACGCAAAGTTGATGAGAAGAGTTGAGACAGATGAGGATTGTAGGATCCTCCAAGAGGACTTGATCAGGTTGCAGAGATGGTCAGAGAAATGGTTACTGGAGTTCAACAAGAGCAAATGTAAAGTTATGGAAATGGGACTAGGTGATAGGAGACCAAAGGGACAGAACACAATGAAGGGGAACTGCTACCTGTGACGACGCGAGAGAGAGACCTGGGTGTGGACGTAACACCTAATCTAACTCCTGAGGCACATATAAGTAGGATAACGACAGGAGCGTTCTCTACACTGGCAAAAGTTAGAACATCATTCAGAAACCTAAGTAAGGAGGCATTTAGGGCGCTTTACACTGCCTACGTGAGGCCAGTCCTAGAGTATGCTGCCCCATCATGGAGTCCCCCCACCTGAAGAAACGCGTAAGGAAGCTGGAAAAACTTCAGAAGTTTGCAACGAGACTCGTCCCAGCGTTACGAGGGATGGGGAATGAAGAGCGTCTGAAGGAACTGTGCCTTACGACACTAGAAAGAAGGGAGAAGGGGGCCATAATAGGAACGTATAAATACTCAGGGGGATTGACAGAGTGGACATAGACGAAATGTTCACACGGAATAGTAACAGAACGAGGGGACATGGGTGGAAGCTGGAAACTCAGATGAGTCACAGAGATGTTAGGAAGTTTTCTTTTAGCGTGAGAGTAGTGGGAAAATGGAATACACTTAAGGAGCAGGTTGTGGAAGCAAATTCGATTCATAATTTTAAAACTAGGAATGATAGGGAAATAGAACCGGAGTCATTGCTGTAAACAACCGATGGCTCGAAAGGCGGGGTCCAAGAGTCAATGCTCGATCCTGCAGACACAAATAGGTGAATACAAGTAGGTGAGTACACACACATACACAACTTACCCATAATGCCGGGCCAAATTAGCCGTCCGAGCCCAGATGCCAGTGTGCAAGAGGTTGTGAGGGGGGACTGGGGTAGTAGCCAGATTGGGCAGCACCCCTAGGTGCTCCCACACCCACCACGCCCCCAGACGCGAGGTGACCACGCCCACAGCCCTCACGCCCACCCTCTGAGCCAGCGTCAGCACACACAGGTCGTGGAGGAACAGCGGGGTGACGACGAGAGAGGCGCGCGACACCACCTCCTCCACCACGTCTGGCTGGAGAACTGCCTGCACGCCCACACCCGTGAGGACACCACACGCCCACTCACCCACTCCACGCCCTCCTCCTCGCCCGGGGTCACGCCCTCAGTCTCGCCCCCGGGTACAGAGGGTCGTCAGCCGCCCACCAACCTCCAGCACCTGTCAGGGTCGGCCACAACACTGTGTTTACTGTGGTCGTCTTCCTCCCTCTTTGTTGTCGTTGTTTATCATCATTATTACATGAGTTATTATTATTATATTGTAAGTATTATCATCTTCAATATCAAACAGGAATGAGACATATGTAGACTGACATATAAAATAACACATAGAATGACACACATAGAATGACACATATAGAATGACACATATAGAATGACATATGTATAGAATGACATATATAGATAGATAAGACAAATAGATTCCTTTACATCGATGGACGTCCAGATGAAAGGCAAATGACATATTGACAGACAGACAGTATGGTTTTCGAACAGGAAGATCCTGTGTAACAAATCTACTTAGCTGTTATGATAAAGCCGCAGAGATAATACAGGAAAGAGGTGATTGGGTTGACTGTGTCTATCTGGACCTAAAAAAGGCTTTTGACAGAGTCCCACACAAGAGGCTGTTGTGGAAACTGGGACATGCTGGAGGAGTGACAGGGAGACTGCTGATATGGATGAAAACTTTCTAACTGACAGACAGATGAGGGCGGTAATCAGAGACAATGTATCTGACAGGAGGAGTGTTACTAGCGGAGTACCACAAGGTTCAGTTCTTGCACCAGTAATGTTCGTCGTCTACATAAACCAGTTACCAGAAGGATCACATAATTATATGAACATGTTGGGGGATGATGCTAACATACTGGGGAAGATAGGAGACGCAGACCATTGTAATGCGCTTCAAATTGATCTATTTAGAATAAGTGCTTGGAGCATCAAGTGGCAAATGGAATTCAATGTGAATAAAGGCCATGTTATGGAATGTGTAATTGGACAAAATAGACCACACACAACTTTCAAACTATGTGAAAAAGGAATTACAGAACGCAAATAAAGAACAAGACCTAGGGGTGGTTTTGGATAGTAAGCTGTCGCCAGAGGGACACACAGAGAACATTGTGAGAGGAGCGGATGCGTCGTGTTCCAACTTCAGACTTGCTTTCAATTATATGGATGGTGAAATACTAAGGAAACTGTTCATGACTTTTGTGAGACCAAAACCGGAATATGCAGCAGGTGTGTGGTGGCCACATCTCAACAATATGCAGCAGGTGTGTGGTGGCCACATCTCACCAATATGCAGCAGGTGTGTGGTGGCCACATCTCACCAATATGCAGCAGGTGTGTGGTGGCCACATCTCAACAATATGCAGCAGGTGTGTGGTGGCCACATCTCAACAATATGCAGCAGGTGTGTGGTGGCCACATCTCACCAATATGCAGCAGGTGTGTGGTGGCCACATCTCAACAATATGCAGCAGGTGTGTGGTACCTTACCTTGAGGATACCTTGAGGTGCTTCCGGGGCTTATCGTCCCCGCGGCCCGGTCATCGACCAGGCCTCCTGGTTGCTGGACTGATCAACCAGGCTGTTGGACGCGGCTGCTCGCAGCCTGACGTATGAGTCACAGCCTGGTTGATCAGGTATCCTTTGGAGGTGCTTATCCAGTTCTCTCTTGAACACTGTGAGGGGTTTGCCAGTTATGTCCCTTATGTGTAGTGGAAGCGTGTTGAACAGTCTCGGGCCTCTGATGTTGATAGAGTTCTCTCTCAGAGTACCAGTTGCACCTCTGCTTTTCAACGGGGGTATTCTGCACATCCTGCCATGTCTTCTGGTCTCATGTGATGTTATTTCTGTGTGCAGGTTTGGGACCAGCCCCTCTAATATTTTCCACGTGTAAATTATTATGTATCTCTCCCGCCTGCGCTCAAGGGAATACAGATTTAGGCTCTTTAGTCGGTCCCAATAGTTTAGATGTTTTACCGAGTGGATTCTAGCAGTAAAGGATCTCTGCACGCTCTCCAGGTCAGCAATTTCACCCGCAGTGAAAGGGGCTGTCATTGTGCAGCAGTACTCCACTCTAGAGAGCACAAGCGTTTTGAAAAGTGTCATCATCGGTATAGCATCTCTAGTGTGAAAAGTTCTTGTTATCCAACCTGTCATTTTTCTTGCAGTTGTGACGGCTACTTTATTGTGTTCTTTAAAGGTAAGGTCTTCCGACATGAGTACACCCAGATCCTTTACATTGCCTTTTCGTTCTATGTTATGATTTGCCTGAGTTTTGTACGTGGTTTCAGTTTTTATATTTTCATTTTTTCCATAGCGCATGAGCTGGAACTTGTCTTCGTTAAACACCATATTATTTTCTGTAGCCCATAGAAAGACCTGATCTACATCTGACTGGAGGTTCGCCGTGTCCTCTATGTTGCCTACTCTCATGAAGATCCTAGTGTCATCTGCAAAGGATGATACAGTGCTATAGGTTGTGTTCTTGTCTATGTCCGATATAAGGATGAGAAAAAGTACTGGAGCAAGCACAGTACCCTGGGGGACTGAGCTCTTAACGGTTGACGGGTTGGATTTTATTTTGTTGACTATTACACATTGGGTTCTGTTGGTCAGGAAATTGTAGATCCATCTGCCTACTTTTCCGGTAATTCCTTTTGAGCGCATTTTATGGGCAATAACACCATGGTCACATTTATCAAAAGCTTTTGCAAAATCTGTGTAAATTACATCAGCGTTTTGTTTGTCTTCCATAGCATCTAATGCCATATCATAGTGGTCCAGCAACTGCGACAGGCAAGAGCGCCCTGTTCTGAAACCATGTTGTCCGGGGTTATGGAGATGCTGTGATTCCATGTATTTTGTGATCTTACTTCTTAGCACTCTCTCAAAAATTTTTATGATGTGCGATGTTAGTGCTATCGGTCTGTAATTTTTTGCCTCTGCCTTATTTCCTCCTTTATGAAGTGGTGCTATCTCTGCTGTTTTTAGTATATCAGGAATAACGCCAGTATCTAGGCTTTGTCTCCACAGAATGTGAAGGGCCTGCGATAGTGGTTTTTTACAGTTCTTGATGAATATGGAGTTCCAAGAATCCGGGCCTGGTGCGGAGTGCATAGGCATACTGTTTATGGCTTCTTCAAAATCCAGTGGGGATAGGGTGACGTCTGATATATGATTTGATGTTGGTATCATATCCATGAAAAATTCATTTGGGTTATCGATCTTTAGTGCGTTTAATGGCTCGCTGAAGACAGAGTCGTATTGCTTCCTCAGTAGCTCGCTCATTTCTTTGTTGTCATCGGTGAAAGTTCCATCTTCCTTTCGCAGGGGCCCGATACTAGATGTGGTTTTTGATCTTGATTTTGCATAGGAGAAAAAATATTTCGGGTTTCTCTCTATTTCACTGATGGCCTTTTGCTCTCTTTCCCTCTCCTGCGTTTTGTATGATTCTTGTAGCTTGAGTTCAATTTTTCCTATTTCGCTACCTAACCTTCTTCGCCGTTCCTGAGATAGGGTGCGACTCTCAAGTTGTACCGCGATTCGTTTTCTTCGCCTATATAGGGAACGACGTTCTCGTTCCAATCTGCATCTCTTCCTCTTTTTTCTTAGGGGGATGCGGTTTGTACATATTTCTAGTGCTACTGAGCTTATTTTTTCCAGGCACTGGTTCAGGTTCGCATTTCCTAGCTGTTCTTCCCAGTTTATTTCTGTGAAGTCCTGGTTTATTTGCTCCCAGTTTATCTGTTTATTATTGAAGTTGAATTTGCTGAAATCTCCTCCACCGGGAATCTGGACTGGTTTTGAAGGTCTATTCCCCATGGTTGTCATAACTTCAATTAAGTTGTGATCTGAGTAACAGGTATTTGTAATCATTATGTTCCTGATCAATTCATCATTATTAGTGAAAATGAGGTCCAGCGTGTTCTCCTTCCTGGTTGGTTCTACTATTTGCTGGTTTAAGGCAAACCTGTCGCACATCCGTAGCAGGTCATTTGCATGTGCCTGTTCATTAAGGCTACTTCCTGGTATTCTTTCTGATATTACTGTATTAGCCAGGTGCTTCCATTTCAGGTGCCGTAGGTTGAAGTCCCCAAGCAGAATGATGTTCGGAGCTGGATTTGTGAGGTTTTCCAAGCAGTGTTCTACTTTCATTAGTTGGTCTTTAAACTGCTGAGGGTTTGCCTCCGGTGACTTATATACAAGGACAATAACTACATTTATAATCTCTATTTTGATTATCAGCACTTCCACCATATCATTGAGATGTGGTGGCCACATCTCAACAATATGCAGCAGGTGTGTGGTGGCCACATCTCAAGAAGCACATAAAAAAACTGTAAAAGGTGCAGCGGCACGCTACAAAATGGCTTCCGGAACTGAAAAACAAGAGTTACGAGGAAAGACCAGAGGCGTTAAACATGCCTAAACTAGAAGATAGAAGGAAAAGAGGTGATATGATCACGACATACAAAATAGAATGCCTACCAATTTTTGTGCCTACCAATTTTTGTCAACTACCATTCAAGCTGTCATAGCAATCAATCTGAGCTACCTATGTGTTTTAATATACCTACAATTTTCTCTTTTTTTTTTTCTTGCCTTGTAACTGTTATCATTTTTTATCAATTTTGCAAGTATTTACCTATTTAAAATTTTCTTAGATTAAGGACCTGCCAGAAATGCTGCGCGTACTAGTGGCTTTACAAGATTGTAATTACTATATTATGTACCCTCACAATCCCAATGTACCTTCTTGTATATATATATATATATATATATATATATATATATATATATATATATATATATATATATATATATATATATATATATATATAAATAAAATAAATATAATAGAAAATCTAGATATGAGAGGGAAATAGGACAGGCGCCATTGCATTAAACAACGGGCGGCTAGAAAGGCGGGATCCCAGAGTCAATGCTCGATCCTGCAGGCACACATAGGTGAATACACACACACCTATAAAACCCGAATAATATTAGATAATATTATTGGAACCTCTAGAAACAATTACATTATTTGATAATAGCCCCAACACCGCTTTTTGTCAACAAAATCACACCTAACGAGCCTATAAATAAATAAATAAATAAATAAATAAATAAATAAATAAATAAATAAATAAATAAATAAATAAATATGTTTATTCAGGTAAGGTACATACATACAAGGGATGTTACATTAATGGATCGATTTATAGTTAGAGCTAGTACATACAATGCCTAAAGCCACTATTACGCAATGCGTTTCGGGCCTAGATAAATATTGGTTGGCAGTTATATGGACGGGCAGAGAAGGCTAGGCAGGCTCTATGTGGCTAGATGGACTAGACAGGAGAATACCAACACTGCAGTTATACCTGTCTTATGTTGTCTGTACCTTCAGTTATACCTGTCTTATGTTGTCTGTACCTTCAGTTACACCTGTCTTATGTTGTCTGTACCTTCAGTTACACCTGTCTTATGTTGTCTGTACCTTCAGTTATACCTGTCTTATGTTGTCTGTACCTTCAGTTATACCTGTCTTATGTTGTCTGTACCTTCAGTTATACCTGTCTTATGTTGTCTGTACCTTCAGTTACACCTGTCTTATGTTGTCTGTACCTTCAGTTATACCTGTCTTATGTTGTCTGTACCTTCAGTTACACCTGTCTTATGTTGTCTGTACCTTCAGTTACACCTGTCTTATGTTGTCTGTACCTTCAGTTACACCTGTCTTATGTTGTCTGTACCTTCAGTTATACCTGTCTTATGTTGTATAGGGAAGGGAGTAAAAGGGAAGGTACTCTAATGGATAAGGGAGTACTTAAGCTAGTGAAGACAGCGAGTCACTGTAAGGGGATGAGGTCTCGGACTGGGGTCGTCATCAGTGAGTCCCCAGTCACAGGGTTCAGTCCTTGGACCTATCATTTTTCTGATATATGTAAATGATCTCTCAGAGTGAATAGACTCGTTATTCCTCTCAATGTGTGCTGATGATGCAAAAATTATGAGAAGGATTAAGACAGGAAAATAGCAAGAGGCTACAAGATGACCTAGACAAACCGAAGGAATGGTCCAACAAATGGCTAACAGAGTTCAAACCAAGTAAATGAAAGGTGATGAAACTAGGCTGAGGAAACAGGAGGCTAGACATAGAGAACCGAATGGGAGATGAAGTCCTTCTCGAAACGGACAAAGAGAAAGATCTGGGACTTGATATCATGCCAAACCTGTTTCCTTAAACCCACATCAAAAAAATATCATCAGCGGCGAATGCGAGAGTGGCTAACATCAGAACTGCCCTTAGAAACTTGTGTAAGGAATCATTTAGAGCCTTGTATATCACATAAGTCAGACCAATCCTGGAGTATGCGGCTCTTGCATAGAATCCTATACAAGAGCATAGGAATTAATAACACTTTACATACCTTGTAAAGCAAAAGACGAAGCTGGTGAAGGATCAAAGTTATGCCATTAGACTAGTCCCAGAACTAAGAGATATGAGTTACGAGGAAAGGCTGCGTGAATTGCGTCTCAAGCCGTTGGAAGAAAGAAGAGCACATGGAGACATGATCACCACATACCAAATTTTTAGATGAATACAATGGTAGAAAAGGACAGATTATTTAGCAAGGGTGGTATACGAACAAGGGGACACACTACGGGCTCACCAAAGCCCGTGTTACTTGGAACATTTTGTTCCAGGTAGCGAATCTTTAACAACAACAACAAAGGAGACACAGGTGGAACTGAGTCCCGAAATGAGTCACAGGGACGTTAGAAAGAACTTTTTCAGTGCCAGAGTAGTTAACAGGTGGGGGGGAGGGGAACATGGTAGAAATCAGCAATTATACAAGTTGGTCAACAAACAGCATTGTTTAAAATAGCAAGACATGGGTTTGCATTTATGGGGTAAGGAAGGTTACAGGGAGTTAATTAGGTAGTACTTAGTTTTTATCTTAAACTGGTTGGGAGAGGTACAGTCTTTAACATGGTTGGGAAGGTCATTCCACATTCTGGGTCCCTTGATTTGTAGAGCATTTCTAGTTCCGTTAAAAGGGGCCATGAGTTCCAAATATGCCAGAAATATGTAATAAATAAAAACTCTTTCGATTTCATTCAAACTTTTTTTGAAGAGTTGCATATGAAAAGGGTTTCATCTGGTCCAAGTCTCAGCATCGTAGCATAAATAGGAAGGGGGAAAAAATATTGAATTATGTGTCAAAAGTTTTCCAAAATGGTTAAAAATTAACATCAAACACAAGTGTCAACTGAAATCATGTCTACGACTCTCAGCTATTACAATAGCATATATTAAAAACAATAATAATTAGTTTTATTTAAAAAAAATTCAGTTAAAAAAATTATTTTTTTTTTCAATTTTATTTTTCTTATTTGTTTATCGAACGATTTTCATGAACACCTGACCGCACATAATATCTGTAAGGCTGACTGCACATAATATCTGTAAGGCTGACTGCACATAATATCTGTAAGACTGACTGCACATAATATCTGTAAGACTGACTGCACATAATATCTGTAAGACTGACTGCACATAATATCTGTAAGACTGACAATTTTGCAGGAAATTGGTTGATGTTAACCTCAGCCACAGATGGCATCAAGTTAGATTTTAGTTTTTAATTATTTATTTTTCAAGTAACATAAACTGAGTCCCTACTCTTTCATTTTTATTCAACTTACATGAAACTTAAACCTTATATGTAAAGTTTATGTCTCTAAAATCGTATGCCAACATTTTTTCCCAAGTTCATTTATTGATTTTATAATAGCAATAAACATGTTATATTTGCATATTTTTTGGGGGGAACTTTGACTATTTGTAGTAGTAAAACTAAACATATTTTGGAAAATCCGGGGCATCAGATCCTTTATTATATGCTAATGTGTTAGAAAAGTGTCATAGAATGATTATATTTGAAACTTGTGGTTGTAGGAACTTACTGAAAATGTGTAATATACGTTGAAAAAAAAATAAATCTCCCTTTCTATTCCGGCTGCAGTACTGAAACTTGGGACAGTTGCAGCCCTTTTCATATACAACTAGTAAAAAAAGATTTGTTGACATTGAACAAATTTTAAAAAAATAACGCATGGCCCTAAACTTTTAATTCGCACTCTTGGAATATCAAATAGGTATTTGTTTCTGGTGTTGTGCTCATGGGTTCTGTTACAACCTTCTAGGAAGCTTTTAAGGTCATGATAGACATTTGTTTCAGAGTTTTAAATATATAGAGTACACATGAGAGAATGTGCAGTGACTTAATATCTAACATATTATAACATATTCAACTCACGCTCGAACGCTCATCGGCTCCTGACGACCCTGCTGCCCCTCCAACTTTATCAGCTGCTCCTTGAGCCCACAACATCCCAAAATATGATGTAACAACCCCAGAAGGCAGCTAAGTACCCAGTGACAAATGTGACCGAAATATACGGCGAAACCTAACCTACTAGCTCATCTCGACTTCATTAGTGTTGCTCCCTGGAGGAAGCTAACCTGACGTTTGCTGCTGCCACATCAACGAGTCTACCCCATCTGCCTGCATACATCACTGCTGCTACCATGCAACACAATTCTAAGCTCGGTAAGGCCGCAAATAAAGATAGCACACCTATCAGGATGAACCCAGCCAGCCAAGCTAGCAACAGGAATAACGCGGCTGTCTCCGCCTTAGTGGCTGCCGGGGGGGGGGGTTACCGACCCTCCCTGCGTCAACAATAACAAACCTTCCCAGCTGAGTGAAGCGTCGTCACTGACTCGAGCCATGCAACAGTTAAGTAACCATATGGAGCAACTTAAACGAGCTGCCTCCCCTTGTTCTGACTTTAAGCGTCTCGCTGATAATCCATGGCTCAAATTATTGACTCGGATACATGATGACCAAAAGTCTATAATCCGAGAGCAGTCGGACCTGATATGAAGCTACAGAGTGATGCTTTGGCCATGCACAAGATTAACCAAGATCTGTCTGCCAGAGTCGGCCACCTCGAACAGGAATTAAGCTCTCTCCAGATCTCGGTTACTAACTTTAAACCAGCAGAAACCTCTAAGAAGCAAGAAGAGATGTTACAAAAGTTAGAGAACCATTTTAACTCCCTACAACAGCAACACACTGCAACCCAAGACGAATCAGACCAACTTAAGCTCCTTGATTCTGTCATCATCTCATCACATGACTTTCCCCATGAAGCTGACAGAGAAGACTGTACTGCCATCGTGATCCAGGAATTGTGTACTAAGTTGAATTATTCAATCCAAGCAAGTGACATCAAGTCAGCTTACAGCGTGGGTACGAAATCATCTGGTACAAATAACAGGAAAATTCGCGTGAAATTAGATAGCTGCTCCCGCAAGTCTGACCTTATCACTGCTGCAGTCGCTATGAAATCCAATGTTTATGTGAACGAATGTCTAACCAGATTCAGACAAAATCTCGTATTTAAACTACGTGGAATCTGCAAAAGATCCACTGCTATTAAACATTGTTTTGTGCGCGATGGTAAAATAATAGCTAGGAAGACTGACTCTGGAAAAACTTATGTCATAACCACTGAGGCACACCTCACTTCTTTCCTGGATGACTGTGGGATAACAGCTGAATAACCAGAACATATTTTATCGCTAAACAGAACATAACATATCGCTGAATAACAGAACATAATTTGTAGTCTCACATACTACCAAAGTGTACTTAAGCTCTGCCTTTCCTTTTCAAAGTTTTTTTATTTTATTTTTTGTTTGTCATCTTTGCCTGTTTTACTCTTAATTATTTGGTCTTAGTTAATCCCCTTGTCACTAAACCTAGGGCTCCTTATTACCCTGTTATATTTAAAGTAACTTGGAATTTGTTTCTTGTAATCATTTATTGGAATTAATTAATAGTATAATAGTTTATATCATCTACCTCAGTATCATAGTAAAATCTTCCACATGAATATACTCTCAACCTGTTTATTTTTACACTTAGATTTATATTAGAGTAAATTTCTAGATTTACTTAGTTTTATATGTCATTTTTTTTAATTATCTTTTTGAGCTCACTTTGTTTTCTTAGGTTCATACTAATTATAGGATTTTAATTAACCATTACTAAGCTAATTATCTTTAAGATCATTTTACTTTATGATTATTATTTTTCTTATTTTTTATTTTGCATTTATATTGTCAGTCTCTACTGATTTTTTGTTTTTTTCTTTTATCTAACTCTTGTGTCCTTCCTGGCTATCTATTGGATCTTTATTTTACTTCTAATTTGTTACTATTTTATTGTATTTGCTTTTATTCTTGTGTTTTGCTATATCGTGTATCTTGTATCGTGATCCCTCTGCATCTCTATGCACACTGATATTGATCCTGATCAAAATCTTCTGTCTCATATCTACACCAACCAGCACATTGATCATCATTATTGCAAGTATTTTACAGCACACCAGGCTAAAAACAAACTCCAAAATTACACCAGTTTATCAGTTTACAACCAAAATGTTAGATCACTTGGTAAACATTTTGACGATATAAATGCATTACTCACAGCACTAGGTACTAACTTATCGTTCATTATTTTAACAGAAACTTGGCTAAATAAAGACTATACCCAACTCTACAACTTAGCTGGTTATAAAGCCATTCATAACTGTAGGCCTAATAAAAAAGGTGGTGGCACAGCTATATATTACCGAGATACATTTATCTGCAACAGTGTTATTAGTGACAGAGATGACTACTGTGAATATACTTTTGCTCAGTTTACAATTAAATCCCTTAAATCCTCTTTGACTATTGGAGCCATCTATATATTTCCCAATACTAACATAGTTTCTTTCTCAGATAACCTAAGGAATCTTATTATTAACAACAATCTCAACAAAAACCACATCATTCTGGGAGGAGACTTCAATATTGATCTGAGTCAACAAAATTGCTCTCAAGTTGACTATTTCCTTAACAGCATGAACTCCTGTATGCTAATCCCCACAATCACCAAACCTACCCGAGTCACTCAAACATCAGCCACTACCTTGGATCACATATGGACAAACATAACAGCTCCCCTTGTATCTGGTATAATCTACGACAGAACAACTGACCACTATCCTACCTTTCTCATAGCGAACATGGACATAACACCACCAAAAAGCAAGAAACTTTCATTTAGGCTACACAGTGAATCAGCTTTAGGCAATCTTACAGATGCACTTCACAATATTAACTGGGATTCTGAATTCAATAATACCCAGGATATAAATTCATTAGCTAACCTCTTCCTCTACAACCTTCATTGTCCCCTTCTTACCAAGCAAGTAACTGACAAAAGATTAAACAATCCATGGCTCACAAGTGGCATTCTCAACTCAATCAACAAGAAACATGAATATGAAAAGAAGCTTAGGATTGGCCTAGTTACAAAGGAAGTAGCTAAAAGGTACTCATCAATGCTTACCAGTATCATAAGAAAGGCAAAACTTGCATATTATGTGAATAGATTCAATGAAGCAAAAGGCAACATGAAAAGCACTTGGAAAACAATCTCTAGTATCCTAGGAACTAAACAACACTCACATAACCAAATAAAACTCTACCAGGATGGGGATATACCGTCAACTGATTTAGAAATGGCAAATGAATTTAATAGTTTCTTTTCATCGGTTGGTGCTAATCTTGCCAGTAAAATCCCACAGACTCAGACACATATTAACACATATCTCTCAGGCAGCTATCCAAACTCTCTTCTCCTTTCATCAGTCAGCCCGGCAGATGTTGTGTCCATCATACACTCTCTAAAAACCAAGGCAGGGAACACCAGTGAAATTCCGTCCATTGTATACAAGAGAGCCTCCCATGCCCTTGCCCCACCCATAGCCCTACTGTTCAACAAATCTATAGAGTGTTACACCTTCCCTGATATCCTTAAAAAAGCAAGAGTAACGCCAGTCCATGAAGGAGGCAATCCGGCGGACATAAACAATTATAGTTTCTACTTCTAAAAATTACAAAACCCTGTTCTTAAATGCAGACCATGCTCTGAAACTCTCCCTGGACAGATGTAATAGAACCCATTATCACCACACCAGAAATAAATATCTCTTTGATATCCCCAGAGTCAAACTTAATCTGTGTAAACACTCTATGCAAATTAAGGGACCTAGTCTATGGAACTCACTCCCTAGTGAATTGAAAAGCTGTCAAACTTTTGGCTCATTTAAAAACAAAACCAAAAAGTACCTAATTTCATCTTTGTAGTTTCCTACACTGAGCTTTAAATTTGCTCTGTATCTAGTGTTACCCAATCTCCCAGCCTTTATGTACTTAACCCAAACAACTTTATCATTGTGTTCATTGCTGTCTTCCTTTATGTGCTAGCCATATGCTGTATTGTGCCTACTAACTTTTGTCAACTACCATTCACGCTGTCATTGCAATCAATCTGAGCTACCTATGTGCTTTAATATACCTACAATTTTTTCTAATCTTTTATTTTTCTTTCTTGCCTTGTAACTGTTATCATTTTTTAAAATTTTGAAAGTATTTACCTACTTAAAATTTTCTTAGATTAAGGACCTGCCCGAAACGCTGCGCGTACTAGTGGCTTTACAAGATTGTAATTACCATATTATGTATCCTCACAATCCCAATGTACCTTCTTGTATAAATAAATAAATAAATAAATAAATAAAACATATTCAAAGATTTGAGTAGGGGTACCGAGTGATGTCTGGGGCCAGAGTTTGTTATTGTCCTAATAGCAGCTTTGTGTTGCGTAATTAGAGGACGTAAATGATTTTGGGTAGTAGAACCCCAAGCACAAATACCATAGTTGAGATAAGGATAGATGAGGGAGTAATAGAGTGTCACCAGGGGAGGGCGGGGTACATAATATCTGATCTAAGAAAGAATGCCAACAGTTTTAGAAACTTTTTTGATATATTTAGAATGTGTCCCTGGAAATTCAGCTTATTATCGATGAGAACACGAAGGAATTTGTCATCTACTTTGTTACTGATTTGGATATTGTTTATTCTTAGATTAATTTGATTTGAGGATTTATTACCAAATAAAATATAGAAAGTTTTGTCAGTGTTAAGGGTGAGTTTGTTAGCAGTTAGCCAAAGATGGACATTATTTAGTTCATTTTATTCACTGATATTTAGTGCAAGAGGGTCAGGACTCGAAAGAATGAAGGTTGTGTCATTAACAAATAACATAGGTTTGAGGTGTCGAGAGGCATTTGGAAGGTCATTAAATTAATTGGAGAGAATAAGGAGAGGGCCAAGTATGCTGCCCTGAGGAACACCAATGTTGATGGGTAGGGGGAGAAATGGAATTATTCATAGAAACATACTGGAGCCTGTCAGTAAGGTAAGATTTGAGGTATTGCAGGGAGTGTCCTCTGACTCCATAATGATGTAATTTAAGAAAAAGGTTTTGGTGGGTGACAGTGTCAAAAGCCTTACACAGGTCCACAAATAACCCAATAGGGAACTCATTTTTATCAAGAGCTGCATGAATCAAGTTAATCATACTAATAAGTGCATCGTTAGTGCTCTTTTTGGGTCTGAAGCCATATTTGGCAAGAGCTAAGTATATGTATATTTTTTTTTTTTTTTTTTTTGAGATATATACAAGAGTTGTTACATTCTTGTACAGCCACTAGTACGCGTAGCGTTTCGGGCAGGTCCCTGGAATACGATCCCCGCCGCGAAGAATCGTTTTTTCATCCAAGTACACATTTTACTGTTGCGTTAAACAGGGGCTACAGTTAAGGATTTGCGCCCAGTAAATCCTCCCCGGCCAGGATACGAACCCATGACATAGCGCTCGCGGAACGCCAGGCGAGTGTCTTACCACTACACCACGGAGACTGTAAACTGTTTGGCTAGATAAGATAATTCTAGATAAGACTGTTTGGCTAGATAAGAGTAAAGCTGCTTGTAGATTAGTTTTTCAAATATTTTTGACAAGTTAGGCAGAATTGATATAGGTCTGAAGTTGTTGACATCAGTGAAATCATCACATTTATGGACTGGGGTTACTCTCGTTTTTTTAGAATATCTGGAAAGGTTTGGAGTTCAATTGATTTGTTGTAGAGGAATGCAATACAAAAATCTGGAGTTAAAAATCTGGAGTTTTTTTTTTTTAAATCAGAGTTGGTATCTCAGCAAGGGCACTAGACTTGGTTCTAAGAGAAAGGATTATCTCATTAACATCAGTGGAATTAGCAGGAGTTTGGTACAGAGACTCTGGATAGTTTACAGTAAGGTATTCCTGAACATTAGTATGGGAGGATGGAAATATCATTAGCAAGGGATGACCCAATGGATGAGAAGAACCTATTGAATTCAATAGCAGTTTCAGAGGCTGAAAGCTGACCATCGTTATTGGACAGGAGTATTGTTTTTTATATAAAATCTTTTGTTATCCTAATATTTGGGAAATAGTGCTCCATGTTTTCTTAATGTTGCCCTTAATTTGGGTAAATTATTTTAGTAGTATTTTATTTTGGCTCTCCTAATCATTTTAGACAGCACTGATGAATAAATCTTTGAAAATTCTTTGGAGACGACTCCTAACCTATACTCAAGGTCATGCTTTTTAATAATAGATGTAAGTATTCCCTTTGTAAGCCATGGATTGTTTATCCTTTTAGTTGTGATTTGTTTCGTTAGCAAATCGATAGTGGAAGTTATGGAGGCGGAGAGTTCTCTGATGAAATGTTTACACTGCTACATTGATGTTCCCTATGTTACATAATTCAGTCTCCCAGTTGATATTAGCAGCAGCAGCAGCACATAAAATTGCTTATAGAAGTTTCATTGTGCAGCCTAACGCTTATCTTCCTTGTATCTAGAGGTGGTTTATTATTGTTGGTTAGGAGAAATGTGGGGTAATGGCCTGTGGTCCTATCAATGATTATCTTGAAGTAAGCGGAGAGGTTATGTTAGTCCAGATGTGATCAAGAGCCGTGGCAGTACTGTCAGTGATTCTAGTAGGTCTAGTGATTACGGGTATGAGGA
>WNGS01066871.1:0-12109 GCA_020271785.1 Procambarus virginalis | reverse complement strand
ACAGACAGGTAGTTGTGACAACTAACAGTATGAGAACAGACTTAGTTGTGACAACTAACAGTATGAGAACAGACTTAGTTGAACAACTAACAGTATGAGAACAGACTTAGTTGTGACAACTAACAGTATGAGAACAGACAGGTAGTGTGACAACTAACAGTATGAGAACAGACTTAGTTGTGACAACTAACAGTATGAGAACAGACTTAGTTGTGACAACTAACAGTATGAGAACAGACTTAGTTGTGACAACTAACAGTATGAGAACAGACTTAGTTGTAACAACTAACAGTATGAGAACAGACAGGTAGTTGTAACAACTAACAGTATGAGAACAGACTTAGTTGTAACAACTAACAGTATGAAAGACAGGTAGTGTAACAACTAACAGTATGAGAACAGACAGGTAGTTGTGACAACTAACAGTATGAGAACAGACTTAGTTGTGAAAACTAACAGTATGAGAACAGACAGGTAGTTGTGAGACAACTAACAGTATGAGAACAGACTTAGTTGTGACAACTAACAGTATGAGAACAGACTTAGTTGTGACAACTAACAGTATGAGAACAGACAGGTAGTTGTGACAACTAACAGTATGAGACAGACTAGTTGTGACAACTAACAGTATGAGAACAGACTTAGTTGTGACAACTAACAGTATGAGAACAGACTTAGTTGTGACAACTAACAGTATGAGAACAGACAGGTAGTTGTGACAACTAACAGTATGAGAACAGGTTTAGGTGTGACAACTAACAGTATGAGAACAGACTTAGTTGTGACAACTAACAGTATGAGAACAGACTTAGTTGTGACAACTAACAGTATGAGAACAGACAGGTAGTTGTGACAACTAACAGTATGAAAACAGACTTAGTTGTGACAACTAACAGTATGAGAACAGACTTAGTTGTGACAACTAACAGTATGAGAACAGACTAGTTGTTACAACTAACAATATGAGAACAGACAGGTAGTTGTGACAACTAACAGTATGAGAACAGACTTAGTTGTGACAACTAACAGTATGAGAACAGATAGTTGTGACAACTAACAGTATGAGAACAGACTAGTGTACAACTAACAGTATGAGAACAGACTTAGTTGTGACAACTAACAGTATGAGAACAGACTTAGTTGTGACAACTAACAGTATGAGAACAGACTTAGTTGTGACAACTAACAGTATGAGAACAGACTTAGTTGTGACAACTAACAGTATGAGAACAGACAGGTAGTTGTGACAACTAACAGTATGAGAACAGCTTAGTTGTGACAACTAACAGTATGAGAACAGACTTAGTTGTGACAACTAACAGTATGAGAACAGACTTAGTTGTAACAACTAACAGTATGAGAACAGACAGGTAGTTGTGACAACTAACAGTATGAGAACAGACTTAGTTGTGACAACTAACAGTATGAGAACAGACTTAGTTGTGACACTAACAGTATGAGAACAGACTTAGTTGTGACAACTAACAGTGAGAACAGACAGGTAGTTGTGACAACTAACAGTATGAGAACAGACTTAGTTGTGACAACTAACAGTATGAGAACAGACTTAGTTGTGACAACTAACAGTATGAGAACAGACTTAGTTGTAACAACTAACAGTATGAGAACAGACTTAGTTGTGACAACTAACAGTATGAGAACAGACAGGTAGTTGTGACAACTAACAGTATGAGAACAGACTTAGTTGTGACAACTAACAGTATGAGAACAGACTTAGTTGTGACAACTAACAGTATGAGAACAGACTTAGTTGTGACAACTAACAGTATGAGAACAGACTTAGTTGTAACAACTAACAGTATGAGAACAGCAGGTAGTTGTACAACTAACAGTATGAGAACAGACTTGTGTAACAACTAACAGTATGACACAGACAGGTAGTTGTACAACTAACAGTATGAGAACAGACAGGTAGTTGTGACAACTAACAGTATGAGAACAGACTTAGTTGTGACAACTAACAGTATGAGAACAGACAGGTAGTTAGTATGAGACAACTAACAGTATGAGAACAGACTTAGTTGTAACAACTAACAGTATGAGAACAGACTTAGTTGTGACAACTAACAGTATGAGAACAGACTTAGTTGTGACAACTAAGTATGAGAACAGACAGGTAGTTGTGACAACTAACAGTATGAGAACAGACTTAGTTGTGACAACTAACAGTATGAGAACAGACTTAGTTGTGACAACTAACAGTATGAGAACAGACTTAGTTGTAACAACTAACAGTATGTACAGATGAGAACAGACAGGTAGTTGTGACAACTAACAGTATGAAAAACAGACTAGTTGTGACAACTAACAGTATGAGAACAGACTTAGTTGTGACAACTAACAGTATGAGAACAGACTTAGTTGTGACAACTAACAGTATGAGAACAGACTTAGTTGTGACAACTAACAGTATGAGAACAGACTTAGTTGTGACAACTAACAGTATGAGAACAGACTTAGTTGTGACAACTAACAGTATGAGAACAGACAGGTAGTTGTGACAACTAACAGTATGAGAACAGACTTAGTTGTGACAACTAACAGTATGAGAACAGACTTAGTTGTGACAACTAACAGTATGAGAACAGACTTAGTTGTGACAACTAACAGTATGAGAACAGACAGGTAGTTGTAACAACTAACAGTATGAGAACAGACACGTAGTTGTGACAACTAACAGTATGAGAACAGACTTAGTTGTGACAACTAACAGTATAGAAACAGACTAGTTGTGACAACTAACAGTATGAGAACAGACTTAGTTGTGACAACTAACAGTATGAGAACAGACTTAGTTGTGACAACTAACAGTATGAGAACAGACTGGTAGTTGTGACAACTAACAGTATGAGAACAGACTTAGTTGTGACAACTAACAGTATGAGAACAGACTTAGTTGTGACAACTAACAATATGAGAACAGACTTAGTTGTGACAACTAACAGTATGAGAACACACAGGTAGTTGTAACAACTAACAGTATGAGAACAGACTTAGTTGTGACAACTAACAGTATGAGAACAGACTTAGTTGTGACAACTAACAGTATGAGAACAGACGTAGTTGTGACAACTAACAGTATGAGAACAGACTTAGTTGTGACAACTAACAGTATGAGAACAGACTTAGTTGTGACAACTAACATATGAGAACAGACTTAGTTGTGACAACTACATAAGAACAGACTTAGTTGTGACAACTAACAGTATGAGAACAGACTTAGTTGTGACAACTAACAGTATGAGAACAGACTTAGTTGTAACAACTAACAGTATGAGAACAGACTTAGTTGTGACAACTAACAGTATGAGAACAGACTTAGTTGTGACAACTAACAATATGAGAACAGACAGGTAGTTGTGACAACTAACAGTATGAGAACAGACTTAGTTGTGACAACTAACAGTATGAGAACAGACTTAGTTGTGACAACTAACAGTATGAGAACAGACTTAGTTGTGACAACTAACAGTATGAGAACAGACATAGTTGTGACAACTAACAGTATGAGAACAGACTTAGTTGTGACAACTAACAGTATGAGAACAGACTTAGTTGTGACAACTAACAGTATGAGAACAGACTTAGTTGTGACAACTAACAGTATGAGAACAGACAGGTAGTTGTAACAACTAACAGTATGAGAACAGACTTAGTTGTGACAACTAACAGTATGAGAACAGACTTAGTTGTGACAACTAACAGTATGAGAACAGACTTAGTTGTGACAACTAACAGTATGAGAACAGACTTAGTTGTGACAACTAACAGTATGAGAACAGACTTAGTTGTGACAACTAACAGTATGAGAACAGACTTAGTTGTGACAACTAACAGTATGAGAACAGACTTAGTTGTGACAACTAACAGTATGAGAACAGACTTAGTTGTGACAACTAACAGTATGAGAACAGACAGGTAGTTGTGACAACTAACAGTATGAGAACAGACTTAGTTGTGACAACTAACAGTATGAGAACAGAGGTAGTTGTGACAACTAACAGTATGAGAACAGACTTAGTTGTGACAACTAACAGTATGAGAACAGACTTAGTTGTGACAACTAACAGTATGAGAACAGACTTAGTTGTGACAACTAACAGTATGAGAACAGACAGGTAGTTGTGACAACTAACAGTATGAGAACAGACTTAGTTGTGACAACTAACAGTATGAGAACAGACTTAGTTGTGACAACTAACAGTATGAGAACAGACTTAGTTGTGACAACTAACAGTATGAGAACAGACAGGTAGTTGTGACAACTAACAGTATGAGAACAGACTTAGTTGTGACAACTAACAGTATGAGAACAGACTTAGTTGTGACAACTAACAGTATGAGAACAGACAGGTAGTTGTGACAACTAACAGTATGAGAACAGACAGGTAGTTGTGACAACTAACAGTATGAGAACAGACTTAGTTGTGACAACTAACAGTATGAGAACAGACAGGTAGTTGTGACAACTAACAGTATGAGAACAGACTTAGTTGTGACAACTAACAGTATGAGAACAGACTTAGTTGTGACAACTAACAGTATGAGAACAGACAGGTAGTTGTGACAACTAACAGTATGAGAACAGACTTAGTTGTGACAACTAACAGTATGAGAACAGACTTAGTTGTGACAACTAACAGTATGAGAACAGACAGGTAGTTGTGACAACTAACAGTATGAGAACAGACTTAGTTGTGACAACTAACAGTATGAGAACAGACTTAGTTGTGACAACTAACAGTATGAGAACAGACTTAGTTGTGACAACTAACAGTATGAGAACAGACTTAGTTGTGACAACTAACAGTATGAGAACAGACAGGTAGTTGTGACAACTAACAGTATGAGAACAGACTTAGTTGTGACAACTAACAGTATGAGAACAGACTTAGTTGTGACAACTAACAGTATGAGAACAGACTTAGTTGTGACAACTAACAGTATGAGAACAGACTTAGTTGTGACAACTAACAGTATGAGAACAGACAGGTAGTTGTGACAACTAACAGTATGAGAACAGACTTAGTTGTGACAACTAACAGTATGAGAACAGACTTAGTTGTGACAACTAACAGTATGAGAACAGACTTAGTTGTGACAACTAACAGTATGAGAACAGACTTAGTTGTGACAACTAACAGTATGAGAACAGACTTAGTTGTGACAACTAACAGTATGAGAACAGACTTAGTTGTGACAACTAACAGTATGAGAACAGACTTAGTTGTGACAACTAACAGTATGAGAACAGACTTAGTTGTGACAACTAACAGTATGAGAACAGACTTAGTTGTGACAACTAACAGTATGAGAACAGACTTAGTTGTGACAACTAACAGTATGAGAACAGACTTAGTTGTGACAACTAACAGTATGAGAACAGACTTAGTTGTGACAACTAACAGTATGAGAACAGACAGTAGTTGTGACAACTAACAGTATGAGAACAGACTTAGTTGTGACAACTAACAGTATGAGAACAGACTTAGTTGTGACAACTAACAGTATGAGAACAGACTTAGTTGTGACAACTAACAGTATGAGAACAGACTTAGTTGTGACAACTAACAGTATGAGAACAGACTTAGTTGTGACAACTAACAGTATGAGAACAGACTTAGTTGTGACAACTAACAGTATGAGAACAGACTTAGTTGTGACAACTAACAGTATGAGAACAGACAGGTAGTTGTGACAACTAACAGTATGAGAACAGACTTAGTTGTGACAACTAACAGTATGAGAACAGACTTAGTTGTGACAACTAACAGTATGAGAACAGACTTAGTTGTGACAACTAACAGTATGAGAACAGACTTAGTTGTGACAACTAACAGTATGAGAACAGACTTAGTTGTGACAACTAACAGTATGAGAACAGACTTAGTTGTGACAACTAACAGTATGAGAACAGACTTAGTTGTAACAACTAACAGTATGAGAACAGAGGTAGTTGTGACAACTAACAGTATGAGAACAGACTTAGTTGTGACAACTAACAGTATGAGAACAGACTTAGTTGTGACAACTAACAGTATGAGAACAGACTTAGTTGTGACAACTAACAGTATGAGAACAGACTTAGTTGTGACAACTAACAGTATGAGAACAGACTTAGTTGTGACAACTAACAGTATGAGAACAGACTTAGTTGTGACAACTAACAGTATGAGAACAGACTTAGTTGTGACAACTAACAGTATGAGAACAGACAGGTAGTTGTGACAACTAACAGTATGAGAACAGACTTAGTTGTGACAACTAACAGTATGAGAACAGACTTAGTTGTGACAACTAACAGTATGAGAACAGACTTAGTTGTGACAACTAACAGTATGAGAACAGACTTAGTTGTGACAACTAACAGTATGAGAACAGACTTAGTTGTGACAACTAACAGTATGAGAACAGACTTAGTTGTGACAACTAACAGTATGAGAACAGACTTAGTTGTGACAACTAACAGTATGAGAACAGACTTAGTTGTGACAACTAACAGTATGAGAACAGACAGGTAGTTGTGACAACTAACAGTATGAGAACAGACTTAGTTGTGACAACTAACAGTATGAGAACAGACTTAGTTGTGACAACTAACAGTATGAGAACAGACTTAGTTGTGACAACTAACAGTATGAGAACAGACTTAGTTGTGACAACTAACAGTATGAGAACAGACTTAGTTGTGACAACTAACAGTATGAGAACAGACTTAGTTGTGACAACTAACAGTATGAGAACAGACTTAGTTGTGACAACTAACAGTATGAGAACAGACTTAGTTGTGACAACTAACAGTATGAGAACAGACTTAGTTGTGACAACTAACAGTATGAGAACAGACTTAGTTGTGACAACTAACAGTATGAGAACAGACTTAGTTGTGACAACTAACAGTATGAGAACAGACTTAGTTGTGACAACTAACAGTATGAGAACAGACTTAGTTGTGACAACTAACAGTATGAGAACAGACTTAGTTGTGACAACTAACAGTATGAGAACAGACTTAGTTGTGACAACTAACAGTATGAGAACAGACTTAGTTGTGACAACTAACAGTATGAGAACAGACTTAGTTGTGACAACTAACAGTATGAGAACAGACTTAGTTGTGACAACTAACAGTATGAGAACAGACTTAGTTGTGACAACTAACAGTATGAGAACAGACTTAGTTGTGACAACTAACAGTATGAGAACAGACTTAGTTGTGACAACTAACAGTATGAGAACAGACTTAGTTGTGACAACTAACAGTATGAGAACAGACTTAGTTGTGACAACTAACAGTATGAGAACAGACTTAGTTGTGACAACTAACAGTATGAGAACAGACTTAGTTGTGACAACTAACAGTATGAGAACAGACTTAGTTGTGACAACTAACAGTATGAGAACAGACTTAGTTGTGACAACTAACAGTATGAGAACAGACTTAGTTGTGACAACTAACAGTATGAGAACAGACTTAGTTGTGACAACTAACAGTATGAGAACAGACTTAGTTGTGACAACTAACAGTATGAGAACAGACTTAGTTGTGACAACTAACAGTATGAGAACAGACTTAGTTGTGACAACTAACAGTATGAGAACAGACTTAGTTGTGACAACTAACAGTATGAGAACAGACTTAGTTGTGACAACTAACAGTATGAGAACAGACTTAGTTGTGACAACTAACAGTATGAGAACAGACAGGTAGTTGTGACAACTAACAGTATGAGAACAGACTTAGTTGTGACAACTAACAGTATGAGAACAGACTTAGTTGTGACAACTAACAGTATGAGAACAGACTTAGTTGTGACAACTAACAGTATGAGAACAGACAGGTAGTTGTGACAACTAACAGTATGAGAACAGACTTAGTTGTGACAACTAACAGTATGAGAACAGACTTAGTTGTGACAACTAACAGTATGAGAACAGACATAGTTGTAACAACTAACAGTATGACAGTATGAGAACAGACAGGTAGTTGTGACAACTAACAGTATGAGAACAGACTTAGTTGTGACAACTAACAATATGAGAACAGACAGGCAGTTGTGACAACTAACAGTATGAGAACAGACTTAGTTGTGACAACTAACAGTATGAGAACAGACTTAGTTGTGACAACTAACAGTATGAGAACAGACAGGTAGTTGTGACAACTAACAGTATGAGAACAGACTTAGTTGTGACAACTAACAGTATGAGAACAGACTTAGTTGTGACAACTAACAGTATGAGAACAGACTTAGTTGTGACAACTAACAGTATGAGAACAGACTTAGTTGTGACAACTAACAGTATGAGAACAGACTTAGTTGTGACAACTAACAGTATGAGAACAGACAGGTAGTTGTGACAACTAACAGTATGAGAACAGACTTAGTTGTGACAACTAACAGTATGAGAACAGACTTAGTTGTGACAACTAACAGTATGAGAACAGACTTAGTTGTGACAACTAACAGTATGAGAACAGACTTAGTTGTGACAACTAACAGTATGAGAACAGACAGGTAGTTGTGACAACTAACAGTATGAGAACAGACTTAGTTGTGACAACTAACAGTATGAGAACAGACTTAGTTGTGACAACTAACAGTATGAGAACAGACTTAGTTGTGACAACTAACAGTATGAGAACAGACTTAGTTGTGACAACTAACAGTATGAGAACAGACTTAGTTGTGACAACTAACAGTATGAGAACAGACTTAGTTGTGACAACTAACAGTATGAGAACAGACAGGTAGTTGTGACAACTAACAGTATGAGAACAGACTTAGTTGTGACAACTAACAGTATGAGAACAGACTTAGTTGTGACAACTAACAGTATGAGAACAGACTTAGTTGTGACAACTAACAGTATGAGAACAGACTTAGTTGTGACAACTAACAGTATGAGAACAGACTTAGTTGTGACAACTAACAGTATGAGAACAGACTTAGTTGTGACAACTAACAGTATGAGAACAGACTTAGTTGTGACAACTAACAGTATGAGAACAGACTTAGTTGTGACAACTAACAGTATGAGAACAGACTTAGTTGTGACAACTAACAGTATGAGAACAGACTTAGTTGTAACAACTACAGTATGAGAACAGACAGGTAGTTGTGACAACTAACAGTATGAGAACAGACTTAGTTGTGACAACTAACAGTATGAGAACAGACAGTAGTTGTGACAACTAACAGTATGAGAACAGACTTAGTTGTGACAACTAACAGTATGAGAACAGACTTAGTTGTGACAACTAACAGTATGAGAACAGACAGTTGTGACAACTAACAGTATGAGAACAGACTTAGTTGTGACAACTAACAGTATGAGAACAGACTTAGTTGTGACAACTAACAGTATGAGAACAGACTTAGTTGTGACAACTAACAGTATGAGAACAGACTTAGTTGTGACAACTAACAGTATGAGAACAGACAGTAGTTGTGACAACTAACAGTATGAGAACAGACTTAGTTGTGACAACTAACAGTATGAGAACAGACTTAGTTGTGACAACTAACAGTATGAGAACAGACTTAGTTGTGACAACTAACAGTATGAGAACAGACTTAGTTGTGACAACTAACAGTATGAGAACAGACTTAGTTGTGACAACTAACAGTATGAAACAGACTTAGTTTTGACAACTAACAGTATGAAACAGACTTAGTTGTGACAACTAACAGTATGAGAACAGACTTAGTTGTGACAACTAACAGTATGAGAACAGACTTAGTTGTGACAACTAACAGTATGAAACAGACAGGTAGTTGGACAACTAACAGTATGAGAACAGACTTAGTTGTGACAACTAACAGTATGAGAACAGACTTAGTTGTGACAACTAACAGTATGAGAACAGACTTAGTTGTAACAACTAACAGTATGAGAACAGACAGGTAGTTGTGACAACTAACAGTATGAGAACAGACTTAGTTGTGACAACTAACAGTATGAGAACAGACTTAGTTGTGACAACTAACAGTATGAGAACAGACTTAGTTGTGACAACTAACAGTATGAGAACAGACTTAGTTTGTGACAACTAACAGTATGAGAACAGACTTAGTTGTGACAACTAACAGTATGAGACAGACAGGTAGTTGTAACAACTAACAGTATGAGAACAGACTTAGTTGTAACAACTAACAGTATGAGACAGACAGGTAGTTGTGACAACTAACAATATGAGAACAGACAGGTAGTTGTGACAACTAACAGTATGAGAACAGACTTAGTTGTGACAACTAACAGTATGAGAACAGACAGGTATTTGTTGAGACAACTAACAGTATGAGAACAGACTTAGTTGTAACAACTAACAGTATGAGAACAGACTTAGTTGTGACAACTAACAGTATGAGAACAGACAGGTAGTTGTGACAACTAACAGTATGAGAACAGACTTAGTTGTGACAACTAACAGTATGAGAACAGACTTAGTTGTGACAACTAACAGTATGAGAACAGACTTAGTTGTGACAACTAACAGTATGAGAACAGACAGGTAGTTGTGACAACTAACAGTATGAGAACAGACTTAGTTTGACAACTAACAGTATGAGAACAGACTTAGTTGTGACAACTAACAGTATGAGAACAGACTTAGTTGTGACAACTAATAACAGTATGAGAACAGACAGTAGTTGTGACAACTAACAGTATGAGAACAGACTTAGTTTTGACAACTAACAGTATGAGACAGACTTAGTTGTGACAAAACAGTATGAGAACAGACTTAGTTGTGACAACTAACAGTATGAGAACAGACTTAGTTGTGACAACTACAGTATGAGAACAGAACTTAGTTGTGACAACTAACAGTATGAGAACAGACTTAGTTGTGACAACTAACAGTATGAGAACAGACTTAGTTGTGACAACTAACAGTATGAAACAGACTTAGTTGTGACAACTAACAGTATGAGAACAGACTTAGTTGTGACAACTAACAGTATGAAACAGACTTAGTTGTGACAACTAACAGTATGAGAACAGACTTAGTTGTGACAACTAACAGTATGAGAACAGACTTAGTTGTGACAACTACAATATAGAACAGACTTAGTTGTGACAACTAACAGTATGAGAACAGACTTAGTTGTGACAACTAACAGTATGAGAACAGATTAGTTGTGACAACTAACAGTATGAGAACAGACTTAGTTGTGACAACTAACAGTATGAGAACAGACTAGTTGTGACAACTAACAGTATGAGAACAGACAGGTAGTTGTGAACAACTAAATATGAGAACAGACTTAGTTGTGACAACTAACAGTATGAGAACAGACTTAGTTGTGACAACTAACAGTATGAGAACAGACTTAGTTGTGACACTAACAGTATGAGAACAGACAGGTAGTTGTGACAACTAACAGTATGAGAACAGACTTAGTTGTGACAACTAACAGTATGAGAACAGACTTAGTTGTGACAACTAACAGTATGAGAACAGACTTAGTTGTGACAACTAACAGTATGAGAACAGACAGGTAGTTGTGACAACTAACAGTATGAGAACAGACTTAGTTGTGACAACTAACAGTATGAGAACAGACTTAGTTGTGACAACTAACAGTATGAGAACAGACTTAGTTGTGACAACTAACAGTATGAGAACAGACTTAGTTGTGACAACTAACAGTATGAGAACAGACTTAGTTGTGACACTAACAGTATGAGAACAGACTTAGTTGTGACAACTAACAGTATGAGAACAGACTTAGTTGTAACAACTACAGTATGAGAACAGACAGGTAGTTGTGACAACTAACAGTATGAGAACAGACTTAGTTGTGACAACTAACAGTATGAGAACAGACTTAGTTGTGACAACTAACAGTATGAGAACAGACTTAGTTGTGACAACTAACAGTATGAGAACAGACTTAGTTGTGACAACTAACAGTATGAGAACAGACTTAGTTGTAACAACTAACAGTATGAGAACAGACAGGTAGTTTGTGACAACTAACAGTATGAGAACAGACTTAGTTGTGACAACTAACAGTATGAGAACGACTTAGTTGTGACAACTAACAGTATGAGAACAGACTTAGTTGTAACAACTACAGTA
>WNGS01066849.1:15000-19557 GCA_020271785.1 Procambarus virginalis | reverse complement strand
TGTGGTGTTGGTGTGGTGTGTGTGGTGTGTGGGGTGTGGTGTGGTGTGTGTGTTGTGTGTGTGTGGTGGTGTGTGTGGCTGTGGTGTGTGTGTGTGTTGCTGGTGTGTGGTGTTGTGTGTGTTGGTGGTTGTGTGTGGTGTGGTGTGGTGTGTGGTGTTGTGTGTTGTGTGTCTGTGTGGGGTGTCACACCACACCACACACAACACCCACACCACACACACCACACACCACACCACATCCATGCGTGTATCACAAGTAATCTGAATGGGTATTGCCTTACCGTGGAGGAAGGCGGTGCCTGGCACTATACACTCATCTAACTGGCTAGTTTGGTCGTTAATAAGCTGTTGTTGCTAACACTTAAACGTCTTTGATTAACAACGTGAAGGGCACATGGATATATCCCCCCCATCCTTCCCCTCTCTCAGAAAATGTATTATTACAAAAAAACACCTCAATGGAAAACAACCAATATTTCAGACTTCATGAAAAATCGAACTGGGAGAGATGGGGGGGTCTCTATAAATGCCGATATTTCTTAAAATATTTCACTCGGGGGGGACCTCGATCGGCCTATGGCACTCCCACAGCCCACCTCCCCCCCCCAACCTCGACACAAACAAACAAAACAAACAAAATTCCGTCCTATATAGATCACATAAAAAAAAAACATAGAGTTTTCAGCCCTGCATGGTATCAGAGATTCTTCGTGAAAGACGGCTGTGGAATGGATAAATAAAACAATGTAACGTTCTTCTCTTGTACGTTCCATTATATTATTATTATTATTTTATTATTATTATTATTATTATATTATTATTATTATTTTTGAGTGTTGGAGGAATGTTCTTAAGAGAATCAGGCGACTGATGCTCGCGTAACAGTGTTCAAATGCGTATAATTGTCACAATTACGCCAGACTCCCACAAACTCAAAATCCCATTTCACTGATGCCTTTTAAGTTCAAAATACAGTACGTCTGCGTCTAACCTGTGTATGTATTATATTATTGCAAGGACAAAGGACTTTATATATTCTTTTTTAGTTTTTTAGTCTTTAGTTTAGTTTTATTTTTTTTAGTTTCTTTTTGCTTTCCTTGTCTCTTTTTTAACATTTCTAACTAGTTGTACGAATTCCTGTTCTAAAGTGACCTCCCCATTTTTAATCCTTTTGTACCAAGCTCTCTTTTTACCTATATTTGGTTCTTCAAATTCTTTGTTATCCACTTTGGGTCATTAGTATCGATCTATTCAATTTGTGTGGTATACTACGTTCCTGTGCTTTGTTTAGAATATTCTTAAATAAGTTATATATTGAATCCACATCGAAATCCCCTTTTACATCACCTATCGCTGGGTTCACGTCTCGCTCCAAGACCGGCCCACACCCCATACCCAAGACTTTCCAATCTATTTGACCAAAAAAATTTCTTAGGCTATTAAAATCAGCTTTTCGAAAATCTGGCACTTTAACAGAATTTTCTCCTACAGATCTATTCCATTCTATGCTAAATCTGATTTCTTTGTGATCACTGTTCCCTAGCTCACTCCCTACTTCGATGTCATTAATTTGTGTTTCCCTGTTAGTTAACACTAAATCTAAAATATTATTTTCCCGTGTTGGTTCCTTAATGTGTTGCGTAAGAAAGCAATCGTCAATTAATTCTAGAAAATCTTCTGCTTCACTATTCCCTGTTTTGTTCAACCAGTTTATTCCACTCAAATTAAAGTCACCCATGACATAAATACTGTTAGATCTAGATGCCCTAGATATTTCATCCCATAGATGCTTTGCTTCCATTCTGTCTAAATTTGGTGGCCTATATATAACTCCTATTATAATATTATTTGCTTTTTCGTTTAATTCTATCCAAATAGTTTCTGTGTGTGGCTCAGTTTTGATTCCCTCTTTGAGACTACATTTCAAATTGTCCCTAACGTATATGGCTACTCCACCACCTCGTCTAATATATCGATCTGTGTGAAATACTTTAAATCCATTTATTTTATATTCAGCTAATAGTTCTCTATTTTCTACATTCATCCACGTTTCGGAAAGTGCAATAATGTCAATTTTTTCTGAACAGACAAGAGCATTTAATTCGTTTATTTTATTTCTTAGACTTTTACTGTTAGTGTAATATAGCCTAAGTGTATTGTTATTTTGAGGCTCTTCAATTTCCCTGATCATTTTGCCAATTCTTTTCTCCAACAAACACATACATTTATTATCTCCTTCCTCCCTATCAATTCCCATACCTCTATCTACTAACAGTTTAAACCCAAACAAACAGCTCTAACCACTGGTTCCAACGAGTTCGCAACAGCAACAACCCCAGCTCTCGATAGATGCACCCCATCCCGAGCATACATTTCATTTCTTCCATTGAAGTGTTCCCAGTTGTTTATGAAAGATATTGCATTTGATTTGCAATATCTTTCCAGCCGGCAATTGACACCAAGTGCCCTCGACATCCATTCATTCCCAACGCTCTTTCTTGGAAGAAAGGAGTTGCATAAGCTGTTACTACACATTAACTACACATGGTGTTAATTACACATTAACTACACATGGTGTTAACTACACATACTGTTAACTACACATTAACTACACATTAGAACATGGAGAGACGACGACGTTTCGGTCCGTCCAGGATCCTTATCAAGTCCTATCGTCTGCATACGATACCTATTGAGGATAGGGGCTATGGTAGCTATTGAGGATAGGAGCTATGGTAGCTATTGAGGATAGGGGCTATGGTAGCTATTGAGGATAGGAGCTATGGTAGCTATTGAGGATAGGGGCTATGGTAGCTATTGAGGATAGGAGCTATGGTAGCTATTGAGGATAGGGGCTATGGTAGCTATTGAGGATAGGGGCTATGGTAGCTATTGAGGATAGGGGCTATGGTAGCTATTGAGGATAGGGGGCTATGGTAGCTATTGAGGATAGGGGGCTATGGTAGCTATTGAGGATAGGGAACTATGGTAGCTATTGAGGATAGGGGGCTATGGTAGCTATTGAGGATAGGAGCTATGGTAGCTATTGAGGATAGGAGCTATGGTAGCTATTGAGGATAGGGGCTATGGTAGCTATTGAGGATAGGGGGCTATGGTAGCTATTGAGGATAGGGGGTTACGGAACTTTTAAAGGATAGGAGCTACGGTACGTGATCAGGGTAAACGATATCGTAGCTATTGAGGATAGGAGCCCCGGCACCCGTTGAGGATAGAAGCAAATGTCCACTGGCGAGGCTAGGAGCTACTGAACCTGGTGGGGGCTAGGGGCTACTGAACCTGGTGGAGCTAGGGGCTACTGTATTTAACGGAGGGCTACGGTACCCTATGAGATATCGTTGACTACTAAGCGCTGCCAGATAGAATAGCAGGTACGATAGCAGCTCAACGCTTCAGTCCTCTTGAGGAACGATCCCTAAAGGGGGAATTAGTGGAGGTACGATACCAGGGTTGATAAGGGAGAGAAGCTGTTACCCATGCAGCGGCAGGTTTCCAGGAAAGTAGAGGTAGGAAAGATTATTGTAGAAGAAGACCAATCTATAGGATGATTATAAATGATTCAGGAGGTACAGTACCAGAGGAGATTATAAGCCTCGATAAATGGGTAGTCAAGGTGACCCGGTACGTATCTGCAGGTACGGAAGACGCCGTACATGACATTACGAAAACGATTTAGACGCAATACAGGCAGTAGTGGGCATAGGCGGTACAGTAGAGACAATACGTACCTAGGCAGGCTAGCGTTGGAGGGGTACGGGCTTGGGTACGTGTTTAGGGTACGGCTAGCACGCCACTCGACGTCACGAAGCTGTACGCAGGTTCGAGGTGTGTGTGTGTGTAGGTCTCACCTCACCACACTCCTCGCTGGGGCTCTCACTCACCTGGAAAGACATCATTGCACTGTAATACATAAATAAATATGATTATATATATATATCAGAAAACTCTTGCCGTCTGAAGGATCCGAGCAACGGTACCTAAGATGATCAAAGGATAGTTTAATCATTTATAATCATACTATACATTAGTCTACTTATAAAATTATCTTTCCGGCCTCTACTCTCCTGGAAACCTGCTGCTGCATGGGTAACAGCTTCTCTCCCCGTATCAACCTACTCAGGCCCCATAGTCTCCTGAGACTGATGGATGCCTACTACTGCCTCTACTCTACACAGACGCCGGCTTGCGGTCCCGGCTCTGATACACAACCTACCCAACATGAGCCCGAGTCGTGGCCCTGTTGCTGTTGACTCTTTCACAGTATAGACTCAAATGTTACAACCATCTTAAATGTCTTCTGATTTAATCTTTGCCCCTTTTCTTTGTTTTGATTGATTTTTTGATTGTTGCCGCCGAAGGCGGCTAGTTTATTGTGCACCCCATACTCATCCTGTGAGCGGTAGCGCAAAAGCATTACAGAGGGCACAAAAGGTCTTTTGTGGCCAGACCTCATCTTAGATTATTTCATAAACAATTTCATCTATCCTTCACACCTTATAGTTACAATGTTAGCTAGTTACAGAGTAAGTGCTATTTCAA
>WNGS01066849.1:0-12500 GCA_020271785.1 Procambarus virginalis | reverse complement strand
TTTCCGATACGTGAAAATAAACAATTCTGTGTGATAAGATGGTGGACAGTTTGGTCTTCCTTTGAGACAAATGCCGTGAGGGATAGATAGGGTGTGTGTGTGTGACAAGGAGTAGGATAGGTCATGCAGTCCACTCAGGGATGGCGAACGGTTGTGGGCGGATGACTCCAGATTCCATCTTGGTTGTCAGTGGGTTTTACCGGTGAAATGGTTCCGTAAACGTCTTGGGAGGTGGAAAGTGGCCCCGTTCAGGATGCGGAGACGCGCCTTCGGGTAAGTCAATAGGACCCGTGGGAGGAACCTCACACACCCGGACCAACCGGCGCTGCTCACAGGAGCGTGTCGTTAGGCAACCCGTCCTCCTATAACAAGAACCTTTCGAACTAAAGATGCTATACCGATGATGATACTCTTACAGACGCTAGTGCTCTCTAGAGTGGAGTACTGCTGCACAATGACAGCCCCTTTCAAAGCTGGAGAAATTGCTGACCTGGAGAGCGTGCAGAGATCCATTACGAATCCACTCAGTAAAACTTCTAAACTATTGGCATGGACTAAATGCCTAAATCTATATTCTCTTGAGCGCAGGCGGGAGAGATACATACTAATTTACATGTGGAAAATGGTAGAGGGGCTGGTCCCAAACCTGCACACAGGAATAACATCACATGAGACCAGAAGGCATAGCAGGATGTGCAGAATACCCCTGTTGAAAAGCGGAGGTGCAACAGGTACTCTAAGAGAACTCTATCAACATCAGAGGCCCGAGACTGTTCAACACGCTTCCACTACACATAAGGGACATAACTGGCCGACCCCTCACAGTGTTCAAGAGAGAACTATCAACATCAGAGGCCCGAGACTGTTCAACACGCTTCCACTACACATAAGGGACATAACTGGCCGACCCCTCACAGTGTTCAAGAGAGAACTATCAACATCAGAGGCCCGAGACTGTTCAACACGCTTCCACTACACATAAGGGACATAACTGGCCGACCCCTCACGGTGATCAAGAGAGAACTATCAACATCAGAGGCCCGAGACTGTTCAACACGCTTCCACTACACATAAGGGACATAACTGGCCGACCCCTCACAGTGTTCAAGAGAGAACTATCAACATCAGAGGCCCGAGACTGTTCAACACGATTCCACTACACATAAGGGACATAACTGGCCGACCCCTCACAGTGTTCAAGAGAGAACTATCAACATCAGAGGCCCGAGACTGTTCAACACGCTTCCACTACACATAAGGGACATAACTGGCCGATCCCTCACAGTGTTCAAGAGAGAACTTGATAAACATCTCCAAAGGATACTTGATCAACCAGGCTGTGACTCATACGTCAGGCTGCGAGCAGTCGCGTCCAACAGCCTGGTAGATCAGTCCAGCAACGGCCGGGCCGCGGGAACGCTAAGCCCCGAAATCATCTCAAGGTAACCTCAAGGTCAAGGTAGGTCGCATTTTGACGTATTACTCTACCTAAGGCCCAAAAAACTGTCGTACTAGAAAAATGGAAGCGGCTGGCGAAAGTGACGTATTGTCCCGTTTTCTGTTTTGGGTCCTCTTGGTAGGTTAGGATAAGGGGGGCTTTAAATGGACCGTTTTCTTGACGTTGGGGGACCTTAGGAGGACGGACTGCGTTAATACCGTCAATAATAATGATTCTGGCGCTGACGGTGGCTGATCGGACAGAACACTGAACGCGTGATCCTGTGGTCCCGGGTTCGATCCCGGGCGCCGGCAAGAAACGATGGGCAGAGTTTCTTTCACCCTGATGCCCCTGTTACCTAGCAGTAAATAGGTACCTGGGAGTTAGTCAGCTGTCACGGGCTGCTTCCTGGGGGTGGAGGCCTGGTCGAGGACCGGGCCGCGGGGACACTAAAGCCCCAAAATCATCTCAAGATAACCTCAAGATAACTGACGTCTGGCTGACATGTTAACTACACTGACAGTCTTATCTTGAGTTATCTTGAGATGATTTCGGGGCTTAGCGTCCCCGCGGCCCGGTCCTCGACCAGGCCTCCTTTTTGTTACACATCCCCAGGAAGCAGCCCGTAGCAGCTGTCTAACTCCCAGGTACCTATTTACTGCTAGGTGAACAGGGGGCATCAGGGTGAAAGAAACTCTGCCCTTTTGTTTCCACCGCCCGCAAATGGTTCCCGGAACCTCAGGACTACGAATCCCGAGCGCTGTCCACTCAGCCGTCAGGTCCATTGACTTAAAGTGTATATCATCACTTCAAAGAGTCATGATATACAATTTAAAGCTGACAGTCAGTATTTATATACAAATATATACACACAAAAACCTCGCGGCTTAGCGGGAAGCGCTTCAGGGTCGTGGTCCTATGGGTCCGGGTTCGATTCCCATCCGAAGCAGAAAATGAAATTGCCAGTTTCTTCCATCTCATGGCCTGTTCACCCAACAGTAAATAGGTACGTGGGAGTCATACAGCTTGAATTGCACCTCACGTGGCTGAAAGACAGGAGAGCTCGTGGAGACATGATCACCACATACAAAATTCTTTGGGGAATTGACAAGGTATTGTCGCTAATCGATAATAGTCCACGACGGACCGAAACGTCGTCGACCCTTCACCTTCTGGTGTGTGGTCTGGTCATAATATCTTCAGCCCCGTTATTGTAACTCATCATCTTCTGCGATTTAATAACAGCAATAAAGCAGGACAGAAAAGGTTGGGCAGACCGAGTTTTGTCCCAGAATTGCAAGGGATGGAATATGAAGAGAAACCCAAGGAACTACATATGACGTCGCTAGAAAGGAGAAGGGTGAGGGGAGACATGATCTAGGTATATAAAATACTTAGTGGAATAGAATGGAAAATGAGAAAATATTTACAGTGAATACCAGTAGAACAAGGCCGCATGGGTGGATGTTTGAGATTGATGCCAGATTGATGGTATAAAGTTGACTTTGTGAGAGAAGAATGAAGCAGAGAAACAGCTTGTGCAAAAGAACTCCATTTCTAATGTGAAAGGTAGATGTAACAGTGAAAGAAATCATTAGTAACTGCACTAGACAACTGGCAGCTGGAAAGGTGGGCTCCACGAGCTAAAGCTCGATCTTTAAGGCACAAATAGGTGATTGATTCAGATTAAGTCACCCAAAGGTGGCAAGGGCATGAATAATCCGTAAACAAATAGGTGCATACACACACACACACACACACACACACACACACACACACAACACACACACACACACACACACACACACACACACACACACACACACACATGTGTGTGTGTGTGTGTCCCCGTACCTTGTCAAGCGCAAGACGAAGCTGGAAAAAGTCCAAAGGTATGCTACTAGACTAGTCCCAGAACTAAGAGGCATGAGTTATGAGGAAAGGCTGCGGGAAATGCAACTTACGACACTGGAAGACAGAAGAGTAAGGGGGGACATGATCACAACCTACAAAATCCTCAGGAGAATTGACCGGGTAAACAAGTTTGAACTATTCAACACTGGAGGGGCGCGAACAAGGGGACACAGGTGGAAGCTGAGTACCCAAATGAGCCACAGAGACATTAGAAAGAACTTTTTCAGTGTCAGAGTAGTTAGTAAATGGAATGCACTAGGAAGTGATGTGGTGGAGGCTGACTCCATACACAGTTTCAAATGTAGATATGATAGAGCCCAGTAGGCTCAGGAATCTGTACACCAGTTGATTGACAGTTGAGAGGCGGGACCAAAGAGCCAAAGCTCAACCCCCGCAAGCACAATTAGGTGAGTACACACACACACACACACACACACACACACACACACACACACACACACACACACACACACACACACACACACATTAAGACAGAGGAGGACAGTTTGAGGCTTCAAGAAGACCTGGACAAGCTGCAGGAATGGTCGAACAAATGGCTGTTAGAGTTTAACCCAAGCAAATGTAATGTAATGAAGATAGGGGTAGGAAGCAGGAGACCAGATACAAGGTATCACTTGGGAGATGAAATACTTCAAGAGTCAGAGAGAGAGAAAGACCTGGGGGTTGATATCACGCCAGACCTGTCCCCTGAAGCTCATATCAAGAGGATAACATCAGCAGCATATGCCAGGTTGGCTAACATAAGAACGGCCTTTAGAAACTTGTGTAAGGAATCTTTCAGAACATTATATACCACATATGTCAGACCAATCCTGGAGTATGCGGCTCCAGCATGGAGTCCATATCTAGTCAAGCATAAAACTAAACTGGAGAAGGTTCAAAGGTTTGCCACCAGACTAGTACCCGAGCTGAGAGGTATGAGCTACGAGGAGAGACTACGGGAATTGAACCTCACTTCGTTGGAAGACAGAAGAGTTAGGGGGGACATGATCACCACTTTCAAGATTCTCTGGGGAATCGACAGGGTTGATAAAGACAGGCTGTTTAACACAAGGGGCACACGCACAAGGGGACACAGGTGGAAACTGAGTGCCCAAATGAGCCACAGAGATATTAGAAAGAACTTTTTTAGTGTCAGAGTGGTTGACAAATGGAATGCATTAGGAAGCGATGTGGTGGAGGCTGACTCCATACACAGTTTCAAGTGTAGATATGATAGAGCCCAATAGGCTCAGGAACCTGTACACTTGTTGATTGACGGTTGAGAGGCGGGACCAAAGAGCCAGAGCTCAACCCCCGCAAGCACAACTAGGTGAGTACAACTAGGTGAGTACACACACACACACACACACACACACGGCAGAAGGGTGGGCAGACTGCATATTTTTGGATTGTCAGAAAGCCTTTGATACAGTGCCACACAAGAGGCTAGTGAAAAAGCTGGAGATGCAGGCTGGAGTGAAAGGGAAGGTACTCCGTTGGATACAGGGGTACCTAAGCAACAGGAGACAACGAGTCAGTGTGAGGGGTGAGGTCTCAGATTGGCGAGACGTTACGAGTGGAGTCCCGCAGGGGTCAGTCCTTGGACCTATACTGTTTCTGATATATGTAAATGATCTCCCAGAGGGTATAGAATCGTTTCTCTCAATGTTTGCCGATGATGCGAAAATTATGAGGAGGATTGAAACGGAGGACGATAGTAGGAGGCTACAGGATGACCTAGACAGACTGAGTGAATGGTCCAACAAATGGCTGTTGAAGTTCAACCCGAGTAAATGCAAAGTAATGAAACTAGGCAGTGGAAATAGGAGGCCAGACACAGGATACAGAATAGGAGGTGAAGTACTTAATGAAACGAACAGAGAGAAAGATCTAGGAGCTGATATCACACCAAACCTGTCTCCTGAAGCCCACATAAAAAGAATAACGTCTGCGGCATATGCGAGGCTGGCTAACATCAGAACAGCGTTCAGGAACCTGTGTAAGGAATCATTCAGAATCTTGTACACCACATATGTAAGACCTATCCTGGAGTATGCGGCCCCAGCATGGAACCCGTACCTTATCAAGCACAAGACGAAGCTGGAAAAAGTCCAAAGGTATGCCACTAGACTAGTCCCAGAACTAAGAGGCATGAGTTACGAGGAAAGGCTGCGGGAAATGCACCTTACGACACTGGAAGACAGAAGAGTAAGGGGAGACATGATCACAACCTACAAAATCCTCAGAGGAATCGACCGGGTAAACAAGGATAAACTATTCAACACTGGTGGGACGCGAACAAGGGGACACAGGTGGAAACTGAGTACCCACATGAGCCACAGAGACGTTAGAAGGAACTTTTTCAGTGTCAGAGTAGTTAACGAATGGAATGCATTAGGCAGTGATGTGGTGGAGGCTGACTCCATACACAGTTTTAAATGTAGATATGATAGAGCCCAGTAGGCTCAGGAATCTGTACACCAGTTGATTGACAGTTGAGAGGCGGGACCAAAGAGCCAAAGCTCAACCCCCGCAAGCACAATTAGGTGAGTACAATTAGGTGAGTACACGTAAGCATAAGACTAAACTGGAAAAGGTTGAAAGGTTTGCCACCAGACTAGTACCCGAGCTGAGAGGTATGAGCTACGAGGAGAGACTACGGGAATTGAACCTCACTTCGTTGGAAGACAGAAGAGTTAGGGGGGACATGATCACCACATTCAAGATTCTGAAGGGAATCGACAGGGTAGATAAAGACAGGCTGTTTAACACAAGGGGCACACGCACAAGGGGACACAGGTGGAAACTGAGTGCCGAAATGAGCCACAGAGATATTAGAAAGAACTTTTTTAGTGTCAGAGTGGTTGACAAATGGAATGCATTAGGAAGTAATGTGGTGGAGGCTGACTCCATACACAGTTTCAAGTGTAGATATGATAGAGCCCAGTAGGCTCAGGAAACTGTACACCTGTTGATTGACGGTTGAGAGGCGGGACCAAAGAGCCAGAGCTCAACCCCCGCAAGTACAACTAGGTGAGTACACACACTAGGACCAGATCATTCAGTGAACAACAAAGAAACAAATTCCTACCTCAGTGGCTATGTCAATGCCAATTGTATCAAGACTGTATCACACCAATTGTATCAAGACTGTATCACACCAATTGTATCAAGACTGTATCACACCAATTGTATCAAGACTGTATCACACCAATTGTATCAAGACTGTATCACACCAATTGTATCAAGACTGTATCACACCAATTGTATCAAGACTGTATCACACCAATTGTATCAAGACTGTATCACACCAATTGTATCAAGACTGTATCACACCAATTGTATCAAGACTGTATCACACCAATTGTATCAAGACTGTATCACACCAATTGTATCAAGACTGTATCACACCAATTGTATCAAGACTGTATCACACCAATTGTATCAAGACTGTATCACACCAATTGTATCAAGACTGTATCACACCAATTGTATCAAGACTGTATCACACCAATTGTATCAAGACTGTATCACACCAATTGTATCAAGACTGTATCACACCAATTGTATCAAGACTGTATCACACCAACTGTATCAAGACTGTATCACACCAACTGTATCAAGACTGTATCACGCCAACTGTATCAAGACTGTATCACGCCAACTGTATCAAGACTGCTACTTATATCACGGCCCAACAGCTTCCTCCTTTACCCACTCAATCACCCAAAGCTCAAGACTTCAGAGCCTCAAATGGGTCCGGAATTTCACAAGTTTCGCAAAACCCAAATGCTTCAGTTCCGTGATGAGGGAAGGTCCCGCCATTTATCACTTCGTCCCGTTCCACGCTCCACTGGTCAGCGCCGTTCCCGCCAGGTGGAACGTCTCTTTATTTGGTCTTTATTCCTTGCTTACGGCCAGTCGACGGGTGGTGAGTAAAGCAGTCCTGGGAGGTTGACGGTGGATGAGTAAGGTGTCCTGGGAGGCTGAGGATGAGTAAAATAGTGCCCTGGGTGGTGAATTACTCTCGCCTATCTCGCTACAGGTGACGACTCGGTGACAAATCTGTGTCAACAAACAATCTTGGTGGGTTTCCCTGGCCCTTCCCGCCTCTCGTGGCGGCAATCCCCGCCTCCGTGGAGGAGAGGAGCGGGGAGAGAGAGAGGAGGGAGAGGAGAGAGAGAGAGAGAGAGAGAGAGAAGAGAAGAGAGAGAGAGAGAGAAGGGAGGAGAGGAGAGGGAGATGGAGAGAGATAGAAGAGAGAGAGAGAGAGAGAGAGAGAGAGAGATAACGGGAGAAAGAGGGGAGAGAGAGAGAGAGAGAGAGAGAGGAGAGAAGAGGAGAGAGGAGAGCGCTCTTCGACCTCTCGCGCCGCGCTGGCGGGAGCCGGAGCGAGCTAGGACGCGGGATGCGGAGAGAAGATGCGAGATCGAGGATTCAGGGGAGAGAAGAGACTCTTCTAGCGCTGAACGCTAGGAGCGAGAGGAGAGAGGTTTTAATCCCTCCTCAGATCCTTTTGCGACGCGCTTGTCTCTCTCATCCTATACACACTGATCGGTTTCCCCTCACACCGCCCTACGGGGTGCAGGCCTGGAAGTGCAGTTGTTTGTAGACAATGGGCGATGGCTTGTATTATGATGTGGGGGAGTCCGTATAACAACGGCCTCTACCCTTCAGACCGAACTATTTGGCCTTAGCCCACCTTGCACTGAAATGTGGACAAGTCTCCAAACTTGGATACATTAATTGTAAGTGCTCCTTATCATCCTTAAATGACTCTCAAATTTTAAGATCATAACTGTAACATGCTAGTGTCCGAAGTTAGACACAACATACAAAAAAATTATTAATGTGGTAACAGAGTCATTTCATGTGGTCTCCATCTCATTTTGCCCCCGAATGCATGATAGAAGGACTGAGTCAAGTGTCGAGCCAAGCGCAGAATCTGCCTTTAAAGAGTCCGTTGAGAGTAACCTTGGTTCTCAGATAAGCAGGCAGGTACTAGCCGAGAGCTTCAATAAAATCTTGAGATCTGAGGGCACCAAGAGTCAATATCGAACCCCAGTAATTCCATCCTCATCATCATGAGTAGATACCTATACATGCGAGGAGGCCCACATTCTATGGATCGATCCAATACAATCAGCAGACTTCTAGACTGTTACTACTGCGTCGGCTTACGACTCGGTTACGAGTATCTCTTGGAACATTTCTCATTATCTGCCGGATTTAGACCTGACCAATATGGTAAACTGTGTCAACAAATATGTTTCCACACCCTCCGTGACACTATGGATGGAGTGCGAAAGATAAGCGTGAATTCGAGACAGTCTATAACCAATGTTCCAAAGATGTGCAAATATTTAGCAGTCTGAAAAGTTATCATGCTGACCGAGATAATCTTAGAGCAAAATGCCCCACGTTTGCTAATTTAGGTAGTAATTGAAGTGACTGTAACCATCCACGCTTGCCCGCTGGATGGGGGGCGGGACAAACATATCAATTGTTGACACCTAGCTCTCCACATATGTCAGTTGCCTTAATTTAGAAACTGTATTTTGTGGTGAATCTCGAACCCATTGTTGACGTGACGACTTATACTGAATTTTGTTAACTAGCTCATCAAGATTGTAAACTTGTTTAGCTAAATGAAATTGTGGGTTCAGTCCCTAGGGCCCATTATGTGCCCTCTTAACGCTCTCCAGCCACCCCGCCCACAGGATGGGTATGGGGTCCAACTACCGCCCCCACAAGGAGGGTATGGGGGTCCACTACCGCCCACAGGATGGGTATGGGGTCCACTACAGCCACCAGGATGGGTATGGGTCCACTCACGTCCACAAGATGGGTATGGGCGCCACTACCGCCCACAGGAATGGGTATGGGGGCCCCACCATACCCGCCCACAGGATGGGTATGGGGTCCACTACGTCCACAATATGGGTATGGGGTTCCACCTACCCCGTCCACAGGATGGGTATGGGGTCTACCCCCGGTCCCACAGGATGGGGTATGGGGTCCACTTCCGGCCCACAAGATGGGTATGGGGTCCACTACCGCCCCCACAGGATGTGTATGGGGTCCACTACCGTCCACAGATCGGGTTATAGGGTCCACTACGTCCAAGGATGGGTATGGGGTCTACCAGCCCAGGGGGGGATGGGTGGGGTCCACTTCCGCCCAAGATGGGTATGGGGTCCATACCGCCCACAGGATGGGTTATGGGTCACTACCGACCACAGGATGGGTATGGTGCACAAACAACTGGTAACTGGATGAGTATGGGTTGCAAAAACTACTTGTAACAGGATGGGTATGGGGTCACTATCGCCACACAAGATGGGATGGGGTCCATACGCCCACAGGATGGGTATGGGCTCCAATAAAACACCAACAGGAAGGGTATGGGTCCACTACCGCAACCGAAGGATGGATATGGGATCCACTAAACGCCAACAAGATTGGTTGGGGTCCACTACGCAACAGGATGGGTATGGGGTTCCACTACCGCCCAAAGGATAGGTATGGGTCCACTAACGCTCACTGGATGGGTATGGGGTACACTAACGCCACGGATGGAGTATGGGGTCCACTACCGCCCACAGGATGGGTCTGGGGTCCACTCCGCCAAGGATGGGTATGGGGTCCACTAACACCCACGGATGGGTATGGGGCCAATACCGCCCACAAGATGGGTATGGGGGTCCACTACAGCTCACAAGATGGGTATGTGACCCACTACCACCCACAGAATGGGGTTATGGGTCCTATATACCGCCCCACAGGATGGGTATGGGCGTCCACTACGCCCAAGGGTGGGTATTGGGGTCCACTGCCGAACACAGATGAGTATGGGGTCCACTACCGCCCACAGGAGGGAATGGGGGTCACTACCACCCACAGGATGGGTATGGGGGGTCCATACAACCAAAGGATGGGTATGGGAGTCCACTAACGCCCACAGGAGGGTATTGGGTCCACTACCGACCCACAGGATGGGTATGGGGTCCACTAACACCCAAAGGATGGGGTATGGGGCCCACTACGCACACAGGATGGATATGGGATCCACTAACGCCCACAGAGTGGTATGGGGTCCACTCCGCCCCACAGGATGGGTATGGGGTCTACTACCCGTCACAGGAGGTATGGGGGTCACTAACGCCCACAGGATGGGTAGGGGTCCACTACCGCCCAAAGGTATGGTATGGGGTCCACTACCGCCCGCAGGATGGTTATGGGGGTCCACTACAGACACAGGATGGGTATGGGGTCCACCTACCGTTCTCAGGATGGGTATGGGGTCCCACTACCCCCCACAGGATGGTGTGTATGGGGTTCAACTACCACCCACAGGACTGGGATGGGGTCCACTATCCCAAGCATGGTTATGGGGTCCACTACCGCCCACAAGGATGGGTATGGGGTGCTTCTGTAACCCTTTCAACTACCGCCCAAAAGATGGATATGTGTCCACTACCGCCCAAAGAATGTGTATGGGGCCTATATAACGCCCACAGGATGGGTATGGGGTCACTACGACCTACCAGGATGGGTATGGGGTCCATGCCGACAACAGGATGAGTATGGGTCCACTACAGCCCACAGGATGGGTATGTGGGTTCACTACCGCCCACAGGATGGGCCTATGGGGTCCACCGACGCCCACAGGATGGGTATGGGGTCCACTAACCACCACAGGATGTGTATGGGGTCCATACCGCCCACTCGGGATGGGTATGGGGTCACACATTGCCCAAGGATGGGTGTGGTTCCACTATTATCGCCCATAGGATGGGTAGGGTGTTCCACTACCGCCACAGGATGGGTATGGGGGTCCACTAGCCCACGAGATGGATATGGGGTCCAATACCGCCCCACAGGATAGGTATAGGTCCACTATCACCCACGGATGGGTCCATGGGGGTCCATACCGCTCAAAATATGGATTGGGGTCCACTACCGCCCAAAGGATGCGATATGGTGGGTCCACTACCGCCCACGATATGGGTATGGGGTCCATCGCCACTCACAGGATGAGTATTGGGGTGCACAATAAACTATCTTTCACAGGATGAGTATGGTGGCCACTACCGCCCACAGTATGTGTATGGGGTACACTACCGCCAACAGGATGGTTATGGGGTCATCCCCCGCATACAGGGATGGGTAGGGGTCCACACCGCACACAGGAGGGAGTATTGGGGCCAATAGTGTGAACCCACAGGAGGGGGAGGGGGGACAAGAAAGACAAGGAGGGGTGAGGGGGGGCAAAGACGACAAAAAAAAAAAAACCCAAAAAAAAAACCCCCCCCCCCCCCCCCCCGAAAAAAAACACCCCCCCCCCCCCCCTGGATGCATATTGGGGCCACTACCGCCCACAGGATGGGTATTAGGTCACTACCACCCCACAGGATGGATATGGGTCCATACCTACAGGAGAGGTATGGGGTGCATTACCGCCCATTATAATGGGTATGGGGTGCATTACTGCCCACAGGAGGGTATGGGGTCCACTAACGCCCACAAGATGGATATGGCGTCCACTTACGCCACAGGATGAGTATTGGGGCCACTACACCCACAGGATGGGTATGGGGGGCCACTACCGCCCACAGGATGGTATGGGGGGCCACTAACGCAAACAGGATGGGCTATGGGGGGCCACCTAATGACCACAGGATGGGTATGGGGGGCCACTACCGCCACAGGGGGGGGGGGAGGTGGTCCCGTTTGTATGTGTGGGGTCACTACCGCCCACAAGATGGCACACCCGTCCTAGCAAATTCGTATAGTCAATAAATACGTGCATAGGTGACATACTTAACGTAATAGATTCCCTTGGAAAAAGCTTCATAGAACAACACCGACCTTACCTACCTACCTGAGTAGTAGCTTAAGATAAGCATCTTATTATCCCAGCCCAGTACGAAATTACAATATACCTAACCCTATACCTATCAACTTGTTTCCGTACCACTTGTCATATCCGCCAGCTATAAGATGCTTATTTTCACCTACTAAGTAGGTTCGGTCAGGTCGGTGTACTCCCCCCCTGTTGTTCGATTGAAGTACTTTTCAAGGGAAACTGTTTGAGGTTTAGTATGTCACCATGCACGTAATAAAGTCAATATGGCCTAACGAA